>CAKNYM010050692.1:0-18504 GCA_932195095.1 Andricus curvator
GAACTTCGTGTTCGACTTCGATGAAAAGAAAAAGTTTGTTTGCAAATATTATAAAATTATCAAAACCTCTACATATTAAGTGATTGTTAAATTTATTTTTATTTTAGACTGAAAAGGAACTTTATTTACTCAAGGTTCTATCGACCTTAAGGAACACATTCTCATCCAGACACTCGCGCTTCGCGCTCGATATTTGATTTGAAAATCATTTGAACCGTATGATAGAAACAAAAAAGTTTGAGCTCACTTACGGCGTGCGATTTGCTAAATACACTGAGCGCGCACTTTGTGCTTCGTATTATATGTTCTTCATATACAAATTACTAAATTTGTATTTGATTTCAAATGAAAAGTAATGATATAATTCAGGCGACAAATTTTATTAGTTAACATTTTATTTTAGCTTGTGCCGTTTATCAAAAAAGTTAATTTTTTCATTTTGAATATATTCTTACCACAAAAATTGATTACGGGTGTGTAAGTCTTTTTTGAATGCACAATTTTTGTTCATTTATATGTTTTCGTACCTTGCATTGTTTTTTCAAAAATTTGATTTTTTTTACTGTTAATGTTATTTTCACGAATAAAACAAAAACCACGCATCCTATCGAAACATGAGTCACAATAAATTTGTACCTCTTCCTTGGATGAACAAATTTTGTTTCGGTCATTTTTTCGTAGCTGGTAATATTCGTCTGAAAATTTGATTTTTCTATTTTCAATGCTGTTTTTTACGAATAAAACAAAAACTACGCGTCATATCAACAAGTGAATGATAAGAAGTTTGTAGATCTTTTTTAGGTGCACAATTTTGGTAGGATAATCTTTTCTGGTATCTTGCATAGTTTTACAGCAAAATGGCTTTTTTGATTTTTCATTAATTTTTTGTGCGATCAAAATTTGAATTTTTTATTTTTCAAAAAATTCAAAAAGTTGTCATGAAAATATTATAGGGTGTTCAGGAATCAACGTTTTTCTCCTCTTGACTTTTTTTCATATCGTGCGTTTTTCGGCTTAAAATGTTCATTTTCGTTTGTTTTTTGGAATTTTGAAAATGCTATAACTCCAGTAATTTTCTTTTATCACGAAAAGTCATAAGAATATTTTGTTCGTCATTTTGCGTACTACTAATAACCGTACATAGAATTTTCAAATCTTCCAAAAAAGTGGTCTCAAAAATTTTCAAAATGTGCTCACTTTTTGGATTTTCATCTAAAATAGCTGGTTAACGAACTCGTTCTCTATTTTTCGGCCATAAAAAAGTGTGCCAAAGCTGAATCAAATCTGATCATTTTTTCGAAAGTTATCGTGGCTACAGACAGACAGACAGACAGACAGACACCTTCGTAAAAACCGTTTTTTCTGGCTCAGGGGGTCTCAAAACGTGGAGATTTGATGAAAACTGACTATGTCAAATTTTACATAAAACCAATACCTTCTCATTAGAATGAGAATGTAAAAATAGTTGACGCCCAAAGGCGTCAATGCCTCCCAGGACACGGAAAAATTTGACGTCTAAAAGCGTTAATGCCAACGAAGGGGTTAAATAAGAATTGTAACTTTTCCCTAAACAGAAAGCAAAAACTAAACTTAACTAAATTACTACTGTTCAATAAAAAATTTAAACCTGAATTATTTTTTTTCTAAAGCCTCCGTAAAGATTTTCAAAAATTAATAATAGATATATTGTTGTGGATTTTATAAATCATTTTAAAGATTGGCGACTTTTGAGATTGATTGTATGTAGTGTACATCCTTAAAATGTTCTCTTTTATCATCAATAATGTTTCGAAACATTTAGAAATAAAATTTATCATTAAATAAAATTACTTATTTGGAAATTTAAAAAATGGAGTTTTTATAGTAAAACTCTTTTCATTCACATAATTCAAAGTTGATTCAAAAATATAAAAGATTCCTTGATTTGAGACGAACAAACTAGTCTATAATATTAATGCATTTGAATGAAGAGTGAGGAAGTTATGGTCATTTATAATATATTTGAAAATGTATTGTTTATAGTAAAATTTTTGGCTGTGCCTAGTCATCCCGAAAAATGGGGGAGTTGGAAAAGAGGATCGACTAGTCGTCCCGAAAATTCGGGACGAGTAGCCAACCCCATGAAAAATATTTGACTACTCATTCCGAATTTCGGGACGAGAAACTTCGATTTTTTTCAATATTATGAGTTGATGTAAGAATAAAAAAGAATCCTTGATTGGAGACAAATAGATCGACCTTTACCGGGGCGAGATGAGCATACGGGGTCAAATGAGACACTGAATTTTCTCTCAAAATATGTGATTTTTGTTGCTACTCTTTTCAGAAATAACAGGAATAATGATTTTTAATTCCTCGGAAAAAGAAAAAAATTAAATAGATTAGATAAAGTAAAAATAAAAATGATTAAAATTTCAAAACCTGAATCCTGTTATTCTATGACATCATAGAGGGAAAAGAAATGATTGAAAATAACAGATAATTTTTTTAACTAAAGTTTGTCGTGAAGTTTATTTACCGATCTTGAATGTACTAACGCATTTATACACAATTAATTAATGAAACCAGGTAATATTGAAGTTTTAATCATAATTGTGATTTGGGGCGGAATAAGCCGGGTTCATGGGGTGAGATGAGACGCTCTTGTCATGCTTGTCATACATAACCTATTAATGGAGCTGGCAGAAAAGTTTTTGTTCGCAAGATTTGAGTCTTTTTGAGTGGAATTTTCAAAAGTACATGTATAAAGATTTAAATGAGAGTTGCAAAAGTGAAAACTTACAAAAGAAAAACTGACATTCGTGGTTAGAAGAGTATATGACTGCTATTGTAAAATCTGTTGTGTAAAGAAATTCTAGTGTCAGAGCGCCTGCAATTGGGTTTGTTTATAAACTTTATATTTTGACTTGTTTTTTCAGCATATTCAAAACGAAAATTTTATTTATATTGACAATGACAAGTTGCAGAAGGCTTCTAAAAATTATATTTATAATCACTTCATTAAATTTGTCAGAAAAATCCCCACTTTTTTGCAGGGCAAAATTATAGTTTTTAGGTGTGAATTTTATAAAAACAGTTTACAAATTATTTTACAAAATCTTAGAAACATGTTATAAATGAAAAATTTCAAATAAATGTTAGTTCAACTTGAAATTAGAAAAGTTATCATATAAAGGTAAATTTTGAATTAAATAACCATTAGATGCAGTTCTACTTTCAAATATTTATAAAATCCTTCCCCTAAGTGATAAGACTTAATTATACCTTACAAAATTATTTGTTGAACATTTTACAGAGCATGAATTGGTACGAATAATCATATTGCTCAATCGTAAAAACAATTATATTTTGTCGTGATACTCATTTCCTTTCTTAGAATACTTCAAATAATCATTTATGTGTACGAAAAATACAAAAAAATAACCTTCTATTAACAAAAACTAATAAATAGTTGAGGTGTCTCATCTCGCCCCAATACGTGTCTCGTCCCGCCCCAGAGCATGGGACGAGAAGAGACATGTGCACAAATTATAAATTTTATTTTTTCATCGCAATTACTATTTTTGGAACACTTCGTCTTTCATGAAATTGATACAAGAAGGTTCATAGAATGTATACAAACACTTACATTTTTAAAAACTACTATAGATTTCAAATATTTCACTGAAAATTATAACTATGCTCATCTCGCCCCGGCCTCCCATAATATAAGGCACTGATTAGTATTACTAGTTCAATAATATTAATACAATCTATTTAAGACTGAGAACTTGATGGTTATTTATAATAGGAAGTGTCTACGCGTACCGAAAAAATCCAACTATACTCCAGCTATACGTACCGAAATTTTGGTACAAATAGCCCCATTTCCAGCCCCCCCTATTCGTACCAAAAAATGTGGCTACTTGTACCGAAATTTCGGTACTTGAAAAATTATTTTATAAGAATAATTCAAAATTGATGCAAGAACATTAAAGATTGCTTGATTCAAGGCGAATCGACTGATCTGTAATTTTAACAGATTTTATTAAATAATAAGGAAGTTATGGTCATTTATAATATTTAAACAATCTATTTTTTCCAGTACAACTTTTTTCATTAACATAATTTAAAGTTGATGTAAGATGAAAAAGACTGCTTGATTCGATACGAATTAATCGTTCTAATTCTATTTTCCTCTACGAGGAAGCATCAATCACAACTTTGGAATATTTATTGCTATTTTTGAATATAGAAAATTATTTGAAAACTAAATTCTGAGAGTAGCGAACAAAATTCTGAAAAAAAAGTAATAACCAAGTGTAATTAATTAATACTTTTAAGAACGCCAACACGGTAACGATCCCAGTCCCAGTCATTCATAGCAATACAGAGAACTGAGTAAAAGAACTAATGAGTCTATTATTTATGAATCATCGGAGAGCATTCCAAATCAACACTCATAATTACGATCCTAATTGCTCAACCTACTTCAAACTCCAAAACTCTAAGCTACAAATTCAAAAAGCAAAACTCTCATTTAAAATTGAAACCTTTTACTGAACCTAACCCTAATTTTTCAAACTCCAAAAAACTATTTCGCAACCAGCTTCGCAAAAACTACAAGTGAATCACCATGCAAGTGTAATCTTGTGATGACAAAGTCTTGATGATTCAACAGTTTCATACTCTTTAATTTTAGAAAATGAATTAAAAAACGGGCAGAAAAATGTTTTTCCGTTAAATTCGCTTCTTATATCTACTTCCCAACCCCGTGTGCTCACGAATTGAGTCACAAAAATGACCGTTGACAAAAATAAATTAATAAAAAGTGAAGAGGAAGCTCGTAAGTAGCCGTTCGACTAATGGAACGCAGTGAACTTTTCCAGAAAAGAGTGCATGCACCATTTCAATTAAAATTGGCGAGACATACTCGGGAATGGAAAACAAGAAAAAAAGGAGATTACCGAGTAGCAGGAGTTTGACCTCGCTTTGACGACGTTCTCCATCAGCCCTTAGATCCTTGTCGATTTTCCGGGAACGTGCTGCGGCCTCCTTTTCACCGGTGCTGCTCACAGCGCACCCCATTTTCCCGAATTTTCGGGAAAATGGAAAGTCCAAGAATAATCGGGACTTTTCCCGCTTTCAATTAACTGACACTTGTTGCTCACTCGGACGTGGGAACCGCCCGCCGTTACATTCGTCTCTCAGCTGCTTCGTATTCCACACACACTGTTCAACACTTGGCCTCAGGACAACCGAAACTCCAACCGTCGAAAGGTGAGGCTTCTTTTTGGATCTCTAGTCAAAGCAGAAATTCGCGACTACTCAGTGGTTATCACGTTTGTGTTTTTCGTACACCACGCTTGACGCGCCCACACAATTTGATTTTCCTGATTTCATCCGTCGACTTCGACGCGCCGACGCTCCATTCATTTCTATTCGAAAATGCCATGAGAGTCTTCGGAAAAACTCGGGCACAGTCGGACTTGTCGCGCATGCACAGTCTCGAGGCGGTAAACCCAAGTGTTTTTTGAATTTAAAAATTTTTAATTTTCTATTTTGTTGAAGCAACTCTCCACGAGCACATTTTTCTGCTAGCAATCCTGTAAAAACTAATAATATATATATTCATAGATTTCTAATTTCGATGTCGACAGAATAGGTTGCATGATTGCTAGTTTCAATAATTGCATTTATGTAATTAAAACCTTTAAGAATTGATAACTTAAATTTAAAAATCTTTTACAACTAAAAATCTTTAATTGAATTAAAATTACACTTTCAAAATTCTAATATTCCTGGATTCCAAAATTAAGAGAATAAATAAATAAAATGAAGTTTGAGATATAGAATTGATATTACATATTTTATTAGATTAAATTTGTTCAATAGTTAGAATTTTCATTATAGAAAAAAATAATTTTCAACACAATTTCAATTAAACTAACTGCATTTTATTTCATTCAGTATTTAGGGCATTATTTCTCAAGTGTATCCACTCAAAAAATAAAAGTTGTCCGATCTAAGTCAAACTTGAGCAAAGTGTTGTACTATTGGATGGTAGTTTATGGGGAATTTTCTTTTTATTTGGATAAATATGAAACGAGGGGAAGGGGTGACATTTTTGGGATTTTCGTGGATATCGTCTATGTTGCCGATAAAAAAATGTCGCCAAGTACAGTTTCGATAGGAGTTTTCACGCCCTTTCCATTGATCATAAGCATTTTGAAAAAATAAATGTTTGAACTTCAAAAATGAATGTAAAAAAAAATTTTTTTTTTTTTGAGAAAATGCCTACTTTAAAAAATTTGTTATCTCAAAGGAAAGCTGAGGGGTTTTCCTTTAAGATATTTGAGTTTAAAAAGTGGGATTTTTATTTCTGAAAAAAGCGATGACTGTTTTCTGAAAATATCCCATCTGTTTTGGTGACTTGTAACACTTCTAACGACGATAGAAAAATGTTGTCCAGTATATTTTCGGTAGGTTTCTTATGCCCTTTTTATTGATCATAAAAACTTTTTGATAAAATGAATATTTTACTTTGAAAATTTAAGGTCAAATTTAAATTGGACTTTTTTCATAAAAAGACGATTTTTTGAATTTTTTGTTTCGTTAGAAAGAAAGCTTGGTTTTTCCCCTTAAGATCCTTAAGATTGAAAAGTAAAATTTGATATTTTATTAGTGAAAATAATTGTCAAGAACATCGGTGCGCATGCGTCATTAGGTATACCAGAGCACATTAAAACTTATTTTCGTTAATAAAAAATTAAATTTTACTTTTTAACCTCAAGGTACTTAGAAAACCCCCAGGTTTTCTCCCTAGGTCAAAAAAATATTTAAAAAGCATCTTCCTATGAAAAAACGCTTGATAATAAATGTTAATGCATTTATTATTAACTTAAATGCTTAATAATAAATGCTAAATGCTTATTATCAGTGGAAATGACATGAAATAACCTATCGAAACTGTACTGGACGAATTTTTTTTACCACCATTAGAGGAGTTAAAAATCGACGAAATACACGATATCCACGAAAATCCCAAAATTGTCACCCCCAAAAACCCTTTGACCAAATTTGACTTAGATGGGACAACCTTGATTTTTTTAATGGGAACGCTTGAGAAATAAAGCCCCATTTATTTATTCTTAAAAAAAAATATTTATCCAAAAAGTATTTTATAAACATATTTAAACGGATGCAGATGAATTTCATTTCCCGCGTTTTCATTCATTTTCTTATACACATATCTATTAATTCTGCTTCCTAAAATAATTTTTAATTTAAAAGATGATATATTATTTTACAATTAAAATATAATACAACAGAAAACATTTAAATTTAAATAATATTCTCAAAACTTTAAACTCCAAGAAATTAAAATGATCTGCAGATCATTTTAGGGATTTCATTAAGTAAAAAAATTATTTTCTGTGAATAAAAAAGGATTTAATTTTAATTTCAGTATATGTTTGTACATATACTTAAAAAATTTCCAAATTTTCATGTAGATTAACAGTTGCTAAATTATAATACTCAAATGTCTGATACTCAATTAATCGTTAAATAATTATGCCTAACTATAATATCTTGTTTTTCTCGACATACATAATCAACTCGTTATAATCTCACAATTACTTGACTGGCAAAATGGTAAATTACCTGATAAGCGATAAGAATTTAGTCATATTAAAAGAAGAATTATTAATTCTTTCGATCATTTCTCTCGGTTAAGTGTTGATCAAGGAAGTCCAAAGGGGTAAATACATAATTTATTATTTCATCTCTTTTAAAGACAAAAGTTACACTTTTTTATCAATTAATCATAAGATCGTTTTGGCAATCAACTTATATTTATTTTAAATCAATTGTAAATTATTTCAGGTATTACGTAAGATGTTGGAAGAATTATTTAATGATATTCTTGATAGTATAAATGAAAAAAAACAATCTTTTATTCAAATGTAAATTAGGAGTCATTAATTAAATTTAGTTTTTATAATGAACTATGAAATATTTTTAAATCTTAAAATAAAAATTTCAGGCTTGTTAGAGAAAGTGGGTGAAATGATGGATTTATTATTGGAACATATTATGACAAATTATAGATGGGTTTTTGTCATTTTTTTTCTACTGCCCCTCTCCTTCCTTTTCGAAATCTTCAACTATGGGAGAAACTGGATCGTTTTTAATTTAAGTACAGCTCCTAGACAGCATGGAAAAAAAGTTAAAGAAGTGCAGAGACAAGTAAGTAAGATGTATTATTATTCCAAATTCCATCAAATAAATTTTGTATTAAAATTATTATATTAAAATATTCTAACTCCCGATCCGTATTTTATAAAGGCGAGGCAATAAGAGCGAACATTAATATCAATTCAAAATAAATATTAAAAAAGTAGAGATTAAATAATAAAATAAAAAAATATAATTCTTCTTATTCATGAAGTGAATGATAAATCTATTTTTCAATTAATCAGGAGCGTGGTAACAATTTCGCGAATCCTGTTTTTCGACAAATATAATAATATGGGAACACTATTTCGTACTGTAGTATAGGAATCATTCTATGCAAGACCTAGATAGATAAGTACTTCCTTTGTTCCTTTAACATAAGGAAATAAGCATACAAACTAATAAATAATTCGCTGAGAAGGTATTAGTTTTATGTAAAATTTGGCACGATAATTTTCGAAAAACTCATCGGATTGGATTGAGCTTTGGCACACTTTTTTAAGGCTTAAAAGGAAAGGAAGAGTTCGTTAACCAGCCATTTTACCAACATTTCTGGTTTTATCCATCGAAAAAGCTTTTTCAAAAATAAAAATTGAAGTTTTCAGCAAAACTGTACGAGATACGAAAAAAACGTTAATAAGCAAAATCGCTCATCCCAGAAAGATCTATAAATTTACTGAGGACCATTTTTGGTAAGACGAATATTTTTTGTTTAATTCGTGATAACGCTTTTAAAATAATAAAAAACTCAAAATTTCCAGAAAAACGATGCGAGAAACTAAAACAATTTTAAGCTGAAAAATGATTCAACTCAAAAAGATCTACAAATTTACTTTTTACCATTTTTTGATAAGTGATCACGATTTAAAAAAAAAATTCAATTTTTCAGAAAAACTATGCGGTAACAAAAAAAAATTTAACATGAAAAATTATTTACCAACAAAAAGATCTAAAAATTTACTTCATAACGTTTTTTTATAAGACGTATATTTTTTGTTTTAATCGTGATAACGCTTTTAAAAAACTGAAAAATACCTTTTTTCCAGAAAAACTATGCGAGACATGAAAAAAAATCTAACATGGAAAATTATTCATCTCAAAAATATCTACAAATTTACTTTAGACCATTTTTTGATAAGACATATAATTTTTGTTTGATTGATAATAACGCTTTTAAATAGCCAAAAATTCTATTTTCCAGCCAAAATATGCGATATTTAAAAAAGTACAAAAAACCAATGGTTACTTTTAAAAATATCTACAAAATCGCACTTTCTATAGGAAAATTTTATAATGAATAAAATGTTAATTATATATATATATATATTAAATCACTGGCCAACAGCCATACCACGCTGAAAAAACCAGTTCTCGTCAGATCACTGAAGTTAAGCAGCGTTGGGCGCGATTAGCACTTGGATGGGTGACCATTCGAGAAAACTGAGTGCTGTTGGCACATCGTGGGTGTGGTGAGCCCACACTTGTAGTTATTTACTACAAGTTATCAACCTAGAAACACTACCCGAATCGGGTAGTGTCACGCCTACCCCGAAAGGGAAATGGCTTAATGGTATACTGAATAAATAACAATCCTTGTTTTATAAAAAATTAATAATGAATTAAAGGCGTTAAAGAAATAACAAGAGTATAATTTTGATGAAAGATTTCTTTTTAATCTAAAGTCAAAACTAAGTTAAGACGATTTTTATTATAGTAATGATTTCTTTTTCTTGTATATAATGATGATTCGAATATTTATTTCGGAATGTATTCATATAAATCAGATTTGGCGAAATGCAAGTTTTACGTTGAACAAACTAACATCGAATCATTGTGTTATTTAAGTGAAATAAAATTTAGTGTAAAATCTCTGATATTTATTTATTTTTCAGGTGAGAAAATGGAAGGAAAGTGGCGAACAACAATTAATGTGTACTGCTCGTCCCAGTTGGCAAACCATGAGCTTTCGCCAGGGAACATATAAATCGTCGATGTTTAATATAAACATTAATTTGGTTGACGTACTCGAAGTGAACGTTGAAAAAAAAGTTTGTGGAATCTTTATAATTTCCCTTATTATTGAATTTTAGATTAAAGTATTTTTCGATATTTTTTACTAATTTAAATTATTTGAAAATATAAATTTTAGTATGTTCGAGTCGAACCTATGGTTACAATGGGACAACTTTCTGCTACACTGGATCATTTAGGATGGACAATTCCAGTGATTCCAGAACTTGATGACTTGACCGTTGGTAAGCAATCCTCTAAAATAATTTATTTCCATTTTATATTAAATACTTCCAATGGATTATAGACTAGTAAATTTATTTCATATTGGACCGATTTCATATGAAATTGGGCAGTCTGACTCGGGTGATGTTTCGGATTTGTGTGGCCCTTACGAAAAAGTATGATAGAAAAATCATTATAGGCCTACGACGATTTTCCTATAATTTTTTCGCGATCGTAGGAATAATTATAGGAAAAATTATATAAATAATTATCGAAAAAAGTATAGGAACATAATTATAGACATGAATAATTTTTAAATATTGAAATAATTAATACAAAAAATAGAAGGAAGTATAAATTAATAATGTATTCTGAAGAACTCACACAAAAGTACATAAAGAATTTACGTATTTAATGAAGTTTTGTCAATTTTTCAAGTAATACTGTGTGAGTATTTCAAAATAAATCATTAATTTATACTTCTACATTTTGAACTAATTATTTCAATATTTTTATATTATTCATTCCTGTAATTATTTTCCTAAGATTTTTTCTATAATCATTCCTATAATTTTTCCTATAATTATTCCTATAATAGCGAAAAAATGATAGGAAATTCATTATATGAAAATCATCATAGGCCTATAATGATTTTTCTATCATACTTATTCGTAAGGGGGGACTTAAAAATATTGTTTCTTCAATACCCGCGTGGGAAATGCGATTTTGGAACCCTGGCGCGAAACAGTAAAAGTGACCAATTCCACGATCGATGATGAGTCCGTGTGATAAAACTTACTTTTCCACACTAGTGACGGGAAAGTTTGGAAATATTAGACTTTTGACCTCAATAGACCCCTCAACGAGCGTGTCAAGGGTCTGGATGTGAACCATGGATATCTTTAAGCCCATATATTTTTGTGGTTGCATCAATCGATCGTGGAACCGATCACTTTTGCTGTTTCGCGCCAGGCCCCGAAATCGCATTCCCCTTCGCGGTTTGTAAAGAAAATAACATTTTAACCAAGTGGGGGACTAGTCGATTCTCAACTCGGTTAACAATGTACTATTTCCAAGGCAAAATATGAGACATGTATTTTTTTGTTTTTCGTAAAAAAAATTTCATGAACTTAGAGCTACGTGAATATTTAGGTGAATTATAAAAAATGAACGAAAAATTGATTCAAAAATTCGTATCTTGGGAAAAAGTCGAAATAATGTGAGTTTCTTTATGGCAGCTTGTAGTGCAGTCTGCACTATTTCAAAATCCTTAAAGAATCATGAAAAAATGTTCAATTACTCAAATCTCGTACATTTTTCGAAAAAATATGTACTAAAAAGTGAATTTTCTCGAAAAGGCCACCTTTGACTTTTTTTCTTGAATTTTAATTGATTTACAGTAATATGAGGGAGATATCTTATGAGTTTCATCCTCGCTAAACTATTCATTAATGTAGAAAAAATTATTTTTTGTGATGTATGTAAAATAAAATTTTCCAAATATCGATTCTTTTTTTGAATACATAATTTTATGTCTAATCCCGAATAGAGTTGTGCATTGGCTTTTTCGAAATGTAATTACCGAACTAGAAAATTTCGACTTACAGAAAATATTTAGTATCGAAATTGAAATATTCCGAAAGTGAAAGATAATAAAACTAGCAAAATTTATAAGCTTCAAATTTTCGAAACTTTAAAACCAGAATTTTCAAAATAACGAAATTTCAAATTCCAGAAATTTTATATTCTCAACAAAAATAAATATTTAAACTCAATATTTTTTATGACTGTTAAAATAATATTTTATTTTCTATTGGACATACTGCATACATTTTAATTTAAAAAGGTCTTCAAAAAGTTAAACTAAGCACGCATACCTGTAAAATAAAACATTCTTTTAACCGATGAAAATATGAAATTTTTTTTCGTAAATTTGAGTCTTCGGTAAATTGGAATTTCGTCAACTTACTCATTTCGACAATTTGAAATTTTGGGAATTTAATAATTTCGGAATATTTCAATTTCATTGATAAACATTTTCGGTATTATGCCTTTTTTTTTGTTAATATAAAATTTCGAAAATTTTGGGAAAATTAAGTTAAAAGTTTCGTAAATTAAGGATGGTTTTAGGAAAATTCAGTTACAAATATCGTAATTTTCTGTTACAATTATGGAATTTTCTGATACATTGTATCTAAAAAATGCGAAACTTGTAACCGAAAAAATGTACATTTCGAGCAAAAATCATAATTTTATCATTTTAAAAATTTAAAGTCTAAGAGATCTGATATTTCTGAATTTTGCAACTGAATATTTTGTACATATACATGATTCTAGTTTCTTTAAGGTATAAAACTAAGAATGTTTAAAAAAAGAATTGATATTTGTAAAAATTTATTTTATATTATAAATAATAAGTTTTTCTCTGTGAACGAATATTTTGGCGAGGACGAAACTCACAGAATATCTCTCTCACATTACAATAAATCTAAAAAGTCAAAGTTGGTTTTTGAAAAAATTCACTTTTTTAGTTTCTTTTCAATTTACGCCATTTTGGTAATTTGAAAAATTGCGATTAAGAGTGCAGATTGCACTACTAGCAGCCGCAAAGAAAATTAAATTATGTCGAATTGTTCCTAAGAAACGAGTTTGTAAAGACATTTTTTGTTCATTTTTTCATGGTTCACCTATATATACAAGTAGCCCTAAATTCATGAAAAAATGTTGTTGTTGACAAACAAAAAAACGTGTCTCATATTTTGCCTACGGAAAACAATATATTTTGAAGCCTGAAATAATTCCGTGACATCACCAGGGTCAAACTGCCCGATTTCATATGAAATCGGCCATTGTTAGATATTTATAAAAAATCTCATTAAAATAGCTGATGTTCTTATTTAGGAGGACTAGTAATGGGTACTGGAATCGAGTCCAGCTCCCACAAATTTGGTCTTTTCCAGCACATTTGTCGAGCCTTCGAAATTGTACTTTGTGATGGGTCAGTAGTAAAATGTTCAAAGGAAAACGATTCCGATCTTTTTTACGCTATCCCCTGGTCTCATGGCACTCTTGGATTTTTGGTCTCTGTAGAAATAGACATTATACCAGCCCAAAAATTCATAAAACTGGAATATGAACCAGTCACAACTTTAACAGAGGCTGTCGAAGTATTTAAAAGACAGACATTTGCAAAGGAAAATAATCAATTCGTTGAAGGCCTTATGTTTTCTAAAGAAAAAGGAGTCATCATGACTGGTGAGATGAATTTAATCTCGAATTTCCCTAAAAAAATTAGCTATCTTAAACTGAATAATCCAAAATTGTATAATTTGAAACTTTATTACCAATTTTTATTTTTCAGGAAATATGGTTTCAAAAGTGGAGGAGGATTTAGTAAATCCGATCGGTCGGTGGTACAAGCCTTGGTTTTTCACCCACGTAGAAAAAAAATTGAGGAAAGGTTCCAGGATCGAATACATTCCCTTGAGAGATTATTATCATCGCCATACGAGATCCTTATTCTGGGAGCTTCAAGATATTATTCCTTTCGGAAATAATGTTATATTTCGATATCTTTTCGGTTGGCTAATGCCGCCTAAAGTTTCTCTTTTGAAATTGACACAAACTAAAGCTATAAAAAAGCTGTACGAAAATAATCACGTTTTGCAGGATATGCTTGTGCCAATCGATCATCTGCAAGAAAGCATTTTAAAATTTCACGAAGTGGTTCAGGTAATTTAGATTAAATAAAATGAAAATTTGAAATTATTTTTCTAAAATAAATGTATCTAAGTTAAATTTATTTTCATAGGTTTATCCCTTGTGGCTTTGTCCTTTCAAGTTGACTCCAGATCCAGGATTTGTTCATTCGAGGACAAATAAAGAAGATATGTACGTCGATGTCGGTGTCTACGGAACACCAAAAGTAAAGAATTTTAATCCAGTCAAAGCAACTAGAGAAATTGAGGATTTCGTTCATAGTGTCAAAGGATATCAAATGCTTTATGCAGATACTTATAGGACTAAAGAAGAATTTGAAGCAATGTTTGATCATACTCTCTACAAAAAAATGAGGGAAAAGTTCCAATGTAAGAATGCTTTCCCTGACATTTACGGAAAAGTTAATAAAAGTGTTCGAACCTGAGTTTCAATGCCTGGAAATTTTTCATATTTGTGTGAATAAAATGGATCTGTCTTGGAATCTAATAGAATTCGATTTTTCATCAGTTTTCTGAGTCATTCATACTCCACTTTATTCAGCGAGTTATTTCCACGGGACTATTGATGACCCCCTGAAAAGTATCAAGCATTTAGTGTTTTCAAAAAAGGTTTTGACGATTTTTTCGTTTTGGTGTCAGGGTGATTATGGGATATCTATCTTATAAAATCCTGATTTAAAATTCTCTTACCTCAAAAGGGCTTTGGCTTAATGGTATAGTAATATTATTAATAATAATATTAAATTCTATTAGGATTATTTTTCAGTTTCCACACATTAATTTTGGATTATATAAAATCCTTTCTGGACCAAATTGTGGCATTGAGAACGGCAACTGGGTAATGCCCAAAAATGAACTTTCAGATGAGAAACAAGCACAATTTTTGTGATAGGATTCAGACAGGAAAATTCAGAGACAATTATTAAAGCTAGTAGTTCATATGAGCTATACTTTCAAGATTTGCAAACATTGAAAAAAATATTGTTAAATTAGGGTGGAGGAAAAACGAAACGAGCTTTACGTAAATGTCATTCTCAATTATTTAAAAATGTATTTTTTCATGCGCTTTATAAGTATCTATAAAGAAACTTCCAACGGATTTGAAATGCTATATAAAAACTGTAAAAGTGTTTGCTTATCGGTAGGTCTTAAGCTAAAGTGCTTGAAACTGCAAAAAAACAATTTGTGAAAAAGTGAGCTTCACCCAGCTTTACCTAGTTATCATTTTTAGTGCCTTAGATATAATATAGAAAACAAAATACTTGAATACTTAATTATATAGATATAATATTCTTAAAATTAATTCATTCAGTTTGTCCATACATTGTTTCCGCTTTTGAAATCTTCAAAATTGAACTATTCCAAAAAAAGCATTTAAAATTGCATAACTTTTTGTTATACACAATATTAAATACTAAAGAGTAAATCATCAAAATTCATTCTCATCTCTCATTCATTCTCATTGCGCGCTGCGCGCGCGGCTCGTAAGTTTGAGCGCGCCTACGGCGCGCGACTGTTGGTTATCGCGCTTGGCGCTCGATAACGTATTTACCTCGCGGTACGCGCTCGGTCTTTGTATTTCCCACACATTTGTGCACAGACCTTTTAAAATTAAAGGTCAAAGCGTCAACAACTGTAATTTGATGATTGTGAATTCTCTTTTGTTAAAGCTCCTTCGGCTTTAACGAACACATTCTTATCACGTATCTCGTGCTTCGCACTAGATTTTGTCCAAAATGCGAACTTTTCTACATTATGTTTAACACTATTATATCTAATGTATATTATATTTATTTATGTACCTCGATCTGGTACTGCTTATTCAGATATTGCAAAATAATGTACAAATTTTATTTTTCATGATGACTTTAATATTTTCTCCTTACTTTGCACTAATTTTTATTCTCAGCTGCCCTGAAAATGCGCCCGGTTTGAGAGCGCAAATCAAAAACTGTGATTCAAACCCCTCATAAACTACAATCATAAAGTGAAACTAAACATGTTTTTTTCAATTTGACTATGAAGAGGGTTCTCAAAGCACCTACGGCCTTGACGATTACATTCTCATTGTGATACTCGCGCTTCGCACTCAACAGCTAGGTTGTACAGACGATTGCTTTTGAAAAAAAAAACCATGTAAATAAAATGAAACGGAATATGAGAATTTGGTATGTTTTTCGTTAAAATGTTTTTAAAAATTAGATTTCCTTATTAAATATAATTTACATTGTTGAAATAAGTAATACAAAAAGTACGAAAAAGAAGTTTATTTTAATGAATGTTTACAATAATATAGTTGAATCAAATAAAAATTATTTACTTCAAACAACGAAAATATAATGAACCAATTATTCCACATTTTTAAAATGTCCGCCAAACCAAAGCCAAAATCCTATTAGTCGTTCCAAAAACGCAAGCGCAGTTTATTATTTGAGGCCTTGAATTTAAAGTTTTTTCGTAAAATTCAATATTAGACTAATTTTTGGAGGGTTTTAATCTTAAATTTCATAATTGTAGTTCCAAATTCAAATATTTTAAATGTCAGGACAATAACAGCTATGACATATATAAAAATTTCATATTAATAAAGCCTTGATAGTTTTAAATTTAATAATTTCTAATGTAAGTATAAAGCAATTTCGAATTGAAAGGCTTAAATTTGTACAATTAAAAAATTTGGAATCCTGTTACAGCAATCTTAATTGTTTTGTATTTTTTTTCAATTTTTAATTTTCATAACATAATACCTTAAAGTTGCTTCATTTTTAGTTGCAGATTTAAACTAATAAAGCATTTACAAATAAAAAATATTTAATTGGATAATTTCAAGAATGCATAATAATTCTTAAATAAGTGTTAAAAAGTAAACTATTTTGAATTAAAAAATTAAAAATTGAGTTAAAAATTAAACTTTCTTAAATAGATATAATCAGTATAATAAAATTGTTGCAGGTGCTTTTCTCGTGTGCAATTCAGATTGCAACTTAAGTTCAGTGGAGGAAGCGACCAAAGCTTGGTTAAAAAACGCTCCCTGGCGAAAACAAGATGACGGAACTTTTGAAAAACGCGGAAAAACTAAATAATAAGATTGCATTAACTATACAAATCATTATATATGATCGTCTCGAAATAAAATAACATTAATTTTTCAATTTTATTTCCTTTTTCATTTATTTTCTCATGTGATCATTAAAAAAGTGTCGATCAACTTATTCATAGTGCTTTTCATTCGTGGAAACATAAATGGGATCCTGTTTGGGATCCCATTTATGTTTTCATAACTACTGCACTACTTTTTATACCGTCGAAATTATAGTAAATTAGACGTCGAAACGATTAATAATACGACGTCGATGGGGTTATTAATTCGACGTCGATACGACGTCGAATTGGGCGACATAATATCGTCGAATCGACGAAAATATCGATGATTTTTCGACATCAAAAAACGACGTCAAATCGACCATCCATTTCTGACTGGGTTTAATTTTTAAAACTTACAATTTAAAAAATTAGCAAGTTTTAAGTTTACAATTGAAAATTCTGTAATTTTGATGCTTAATATTCGAAATTTGTTTAATTTGGAAGATTTAGAATTGAAAACTTGACTTTTGACATCCAAAGTTATCAAAATTTAAGAATTTCTATTCATAAATACAAATTCTTATATATATATAAATACGTATCTTAAAAATTAAAGAGTTTTCAATTGCTAGTATCTATCATTAAAGAATTTTAAATTTCAAATGGTTAAAATTGAAGATTCTTTAAAGCAAATCTTCAAAAGTTGAACTATTCGGAAACAAGTGTTCCAAATTACAAACCTTTGGAATATAAATTTTGAAAATTAAATAATTTGCAATTCTTTATATTCAAAATTCAAGAATTTTGAATTGTAACTGTTCGAAATTGAAGAAATTTGAATTGTAAATCTTTTAAAATTGAAGAGTATGTAATTTTCCAAACTTACAATTGAAAATTCTGTAATTTGGACGATTCACATTCGAAATTTCCTCGATTTGGAAGATTTAGAATTGAAAACTTGAGTTTTGATCTTTAAAATCATCAAACTTTAAGAAGTTTTCTTTATCAATTTTTTAGATTGAAGAATTTTTCATTGCAAATCTTAAAAATTGAACGATTCACAACAAATTTTTAAAATTACATCATTTTTAATTATACACATTCAAAATTGAGGAATCTTCAATTCCAAATCTTAAAGATTGTTTGTACCTAAAAATAATAAGGCGAATTTTCAATTGTTAACATCTTAAAAATGGATCAGTGTCGAAAATAGAAGACATCAGTAAGACTCATAATTCCAATATATATA
>CAKNYM010050693.1:0-61691 GCA_932195095.1 Andricus curvator
TTTTACATAAAACCAATACCTTCTCATTAGAATGAGAATGTAAAAAGGTAAATCTTTCAATTTTTTATGTTTCTAACTTAAAATTTCTTAGAATGATATAATTTTGAACATGTACAACTTCAATGATTTATTCTTCAATTCAGAGCATTGAAAATGACAGGGTGGAATTATATTTTTTAACCACAAATCTTTTAACTATTATTCAAGCGTTTAAATGAAAAAATAGCAAGTTCAAAATTTTTCAAGCTTCAATTTTAAAACTTTGAAAGTCAAAAAAATGTCACTTTGAATGCTTTAATTTTCAGTTTAGTTTCGATGATTGAAAATAAAAAAATTTTCAGCTTTAAAAGTTCGAATTCTTCAATTTCAAAGACCATGAAAAATTCTTGCAAACACCGAAAAAACCGGGAAATGACTGTACATTTTTTCCCGCGTAAAACGGTCACCCGGAAAAAGTGCAAATATTCAAAAAAAAAAATACATTTGATAAAATTTAACAATTGAAACTTTTATAAACAAATATGATGAATAAATTAACAATTTTATCAATTAAAAGTAGAAGAAAATCACATAAATATTTAGAAATATTTCGATAAACAATTTATCATAGATGTTAATTCTAAAAAGTTACAGACATTTTATTTCAGTAAATCTTAGCGTTTTGTTTTATTATATATTTATTTTCAAGCTATTTTGATTTGAAATCCGATTTTTCCTACATGAAACTGCTTACAAACATTTTAATTGTTATATTAGATCAAATATAATAAAAAATTATTTTTAGAAATATTTGCAGCAATTCAGAAGATTAAGGAAAATTAAAATCTGAAAAACTCAAATTGAATTATATTGCCTCAAAAACTATTTATAACAATAGTTATTGTTAACATTTTAATTATTTTTGTGAATTAGTGTCATTCATACATAATTAGTTAACGAATTTTAAATTGAAAACATTAAAAATTGTAAAATTTAAAAGCCTTCGCATAATTTCGGAATTTTCAATATCTAGTTTCAAAGTCTTCAAAAATAAATAAATTCAAATTCAAAGAGAGATGTGCCTTTTAAAAGCAAGTGAGGGATAACGCGCTGGACGCAGTGGTGGGGGTATACTGCTCAGGTACATCAGTGCAAGCTGCGCATCGCCCAAAATGATTACTATACTAACCAAATCAAAAAGGTTTGGTCGTGCCTGATTTCCAATATAAAGTAAATCCTTAAACCCCTCATTAATTAATAATGCCATTTTGGCTCCTTTTCTTTCCAATAAGGCATTTGTTGCCACAGTTGTTCCCATCCGAATCCATGAAATTTTCGAAGTATCTACTACGCCCTTCATTGAAACTCCAGTTTCCTAAAAAAAAAATGAAGAAAAAAAGAAAGCTGTTTTAATGATTACTTTTATAATAAAATCTATTATTGAAATTATATTTCGGGCTCAAACGGTGTATTGCTTCTTTTTTCTCTTTTCTCATAGTCAACTTTTTTCACAATATCTGACACAAAATAATATTAAGACAATAAATTATATCTACCAAAAATAATGTTATATTAACAAACATCCCAATTGGCTACTTTTTTGTATAAATAAAATATTTTTTTGTTAAACATATTTTGGTGGTGGCCATAGGTGTGATTTACCGCAGCTCTACTGGGAGTCTTTCAATTCGGTTATGGAAAAAATTAAATGGCTAAATTTATTATTCAACATGCATAATTTCAAGTCTTAACACATTTTGCGCGGTATTTAGTAAATATTACAACATGAAATACCCGTGTTTACGATTTTCCTTGCACCACTCACAATGTAAAATAATACAATTGATTAAATTCCAGGAAAAAGGTGTGTTTAGAGTTCAAATGAAGCATGTTAAATAATAAATTTAGCCATTTACTAAAAAATAAACAATTTTGCTTTAATTTAAAGTACATAATTGCTTGTAGTTTGTATTTATAATGATTATTATTAATTCATTATTTAACTAACATAACTGATTTTTTATAATTTTTTGATTTAATGATTACAGGCCTCAGACGAGTTAAAAATTCCACTACTTGGTTGAAAGTTGAACTATTAAAAGTTCATTTTTTGGTTGAAGATTCATAATTTTAGTTTGAAATTTGTTTCTTTTTTCAAATATTTTTTTTAACTGAAAATCTAACTAATTTGCCAAAATTCGACTGATTGGTTGCAAATTGAATTTTTTTAAATTCATATTCTGGAGTTAAAAATTCAACAATATAGTACAAAATTAAACTGTCCTATGGAAAATTCGTTTATGTATTGCAAATTAATTCTCTGAAATGGAAATTCAACGATACCACTTTTAATTGAAAATTGATATTATTTAGTTTAAAAATTGCACTATTTAGTTCAACTTTTTTATTAACTAGCAGCACATCCATTCTTCAAACTGTTTAGTTGTAAATTTATGTATATATACCATTAAACCATTTCCCTTTCAGGGTAGGCGTGACACTACCTGATTCGGGTAGTGTTTCTAGGTTTTTTCTTGTAGTTATAAATAACTACAAGTGTGGGCTCACCACACCCACGATGTGCCAACAGCACTCATGTCAGTATTCTTGAATGGTCACCCATCCAAGTACTAACCGCTTCCAACGCTGCTTAACTTCAGTGATCTGACGAGAACTGGGTTTTTCAGCGTGGTATGGCCGTTCAAAATTCATCTTTCTGGTAGAAAATTAATCTTCAAGGTTGAAAATTCAACTATTTGGTTCAAAATTTATGTATTTTATTGAAAATTCCTATTTTTGGTAGAAAATTAATCTTCGATGTTGAAATTTAATTTTCTTTTTGATGATAATTATTTTTTTTTATGAAAATTTAACTATTTTGTTGCAAATGGTTGAAAATTAACTTTTTTGTTGAAAATTCATATTCTCGGGTTGAAAACCCAAATGTTTTGTAGAAAATTCACTTTTTTTGCTTAAAAATTCAATACTTTGGTAGAAAATTCAACTGTTTGGTACAAAATTACACTGTTTTGTAGAAAATTCGTTTTGGTATTAAAAATTAATTTTCTTAAATGAAACTTTAGCTACATACATACATACATTGATTAGCAGTACGAACTCGAAAGTTCATTGCCTCATTACCCGATTCGGGTAGTGTTTCTAGGTGGATATTTACTACCAATGTGGGCCCACCAAACCCACGACGGGCCAAGAGCACGCAGTATTCCTGAACGGTCACCCATCCAAATACTAACCGCGCCCAACAATGCTTAACTTCAGTGATCTTACGAGAACTGGTGTTTTCAGCGTGGTATCGCCGTTGGTGAAACTTTAGCTACACCATTTTTAATTAAAAATTGTTCTTTTTCAGTTAAAAAATTACAATTTCAAATTTGTTAGAAACTAGCATCACATTCATTGTTGAAACTATTTAGTTGAATGTTTATGGAACGTGTCGAAAATCTATGTAATTTTCTGAAAACCCGTCTTTTTGGTAAGGAAGTATAATCTTGTTAGTTAAAAATTCAAATATTTGTTTGAAAATGATTATTCGTATGTAAATGTGAAATCTAATACAAAATTTTTTTAAATTTTGTAATACTACCAATTTACTAATTAAATAATTTATATTCAATATAAAATTTTTTATTTATATTTATCTTTTTCTGTGTAAATTTCACGTTTTTTGGTTGAGAATGCAAATCTCTGGTTAAAAAATTAATCCGTTTTCGTTGAAAAGTACATTTTTTGTCGAAATTCACTGCTTTTGTAGAAAAACTTGTATTTTTGGCTCGACAATTTAACAATTTGGTAGAAAAATTAACTATTTGGTTGAAAATGTATGTATTTGGTGAAAATTCATCTTTTTTGGTAGGAAATCAATTTTTTGGTTGAAAATTCAAATTTTTGGTTGAAAATTTTTTTTAGTTGAGGATTTATTAATTGTTTATTATTTTATTATAAGTTAAAATATTTTTTTTGTTAACATATCAACTATCACATTTTGCGTTAAAAATTCATCTTTTTACGTTAAAAATGCTACCACTTGGTTGAAATTTGAACTACTTTCTTAAAAGTTAATTTTTTTGGTTGAAGATTCATAACATTAGATGAAAATTTGTTCTTTTGTCAGTTACAAATAAACTGTTTTGTTGAAAATTCGTATCCTGGGGTATAAAATTTTACTGGTTTGTAGGAAATTCGTCGTTTTCGCTTGAAAATTCAACACATTGGTAGAAAATTCAACTATTTGGTACAAAATTAAACGGTTTTCATGAATGAAAAATTTAACTACACCATTTTTTCTTGAAAATTGATCTTTTTTTATATAAAATTCCAGTATTTAGTTTAAATTTTTTAGAAGCTCGCAATCACATCCATTTTTCAAACTATTTAGTTGAAAATTTATGTTATTTGTTAAAAATTCATCTTTTTGGTAGAAAAGTAATCTTAATGGTGAAAATTCAACTATTTGGTTAAAAATGTATGTATTCTGTAGAAAATTCTTCTTTTTTATAGAAAATTAATCTACCTGTTCTAGAATTCTGCGAATTCCTTCTCGAGGAGCATCTGCATAATTTGATGGATCAACTGAGAGTAATTTCAGTACTCGAATTTTTCCTCCAGGACATCTTGCATATACGTCTGTAAAGGTACCACCTCTGTCTATGGCGAATTGAAATTTATTTTCTGTCATTTTTCCTGATTTGTAGACCTATTCAAAATTTAAAAATGTTCATATGTTATATATAGAAATTAAAGTATGTAAAATTATTCGTAAAACTAAAAAAAATTTATAATTAGTTCCTAAGTTTTGGCCTGTCAAATTAGATGGTTTTTTTCGATTATTTGCCAAAAAATCGTACTCTAAGAAAAAATAAATTTTCTAAACAAATTTGCAACAAAAAGGCGCAAAGGGAGTTTTGAAATAATGTCTTTTGGTGCAAAATGAACCAGGCTTATCTCATGAATACCAACGTAACACTGCTAAGAAGTATGTAGATAAAGTTCAGATTTAAAATTTTCCAAGATTTAAGATAAGACTCTGTGAGAAAACATGAAAAAAGAAAAGGAAAGTTCCACAACTGAGACATGGACTTTATCAAGTTATTACAGGCAAGATAATTAATTTACGAAACACTAAGGTTTATAATTATAAAGAAAACAGAATAGGTAAAAGTATAATTGTTGAAACAAAATCAACAAGAACTGGAACTTCTTATAAAATTATTTATACAATATAAACAAATACAATAGGTACTATATCTTTTTATTATAATTATTAAAACAGATGTAAAATTTACAAAACGCACATAAATAATACATTTTCCCCACTGGTTATAATTTGAAAAAAAAAAATAAATATTTACACTAAGAAAAATTGGCACAAATAATTGTGACTTAAGTCACAATTGTTATTACAATAACCTACAAAAACATTTTTCCGACCATAATAATTTTAAAAATGACGTACACAAGAACTAATTTAAATTAAACTATGTCTTACCTATTTTTTGGTTGTAATTTTTGGTTGCCTTCCTGTTAGATCAGACTGCTTTCACTCTCGAAATAATAACACAAGTTATTATTGCTTTGCGGTTGACATACTACGACGTTCACGTAGCTCACAGTGCCGTGGAGACCTGCGCAATCAGTGCATTATGTAAAGATCCGTGGACTGAAAAGAGTGATTCTCAACCTAGTTCCTAATTTATCCAATCCATCCAATTATTAAAAATTATTTGAATGATCAAATTATTAAAATTATTAAATTATTGTAATTATTAAATTATTGTAATTATTAAATTATTAAAATTATCCAATTATTAAAAAGTGCATTGTGCCATTTTCGATTAATATCTCGAAACTATCTCGAAACTATTGATGTCTCGGGAAACCTGTGTTCGTGATTGGACAATTTTTTTTTTGCTGTTTAAAAAGAAATCTGCAAACTTCAGGTTCAGGAGAAATGTAAGCTTCATCTAAATACTACATTATACATTAGTCACGTGACCCAGCCAGTTCTGAGATCGATATTTTTTGTCCCATATTTAAAAATAAAAGTTAAAATAGAGCGGAAAAAAATTTGGGAAAATATTAATAAATATAAAAGGACAGTGTGTGGTAAAGCATAGAGTTGGGGAAGAAAAAAAAGTTATTATTGGAATAACAAATATCGACCGATAATCAAGCAATCTGCATTATCAACAGTGCTGACACCATGGATATATCAAATATCAATTTGTTTATTCGCACCAAACCAGCAAATATTATCAAGTGTCATTTTTGCATCCGATATTTGCATCATTTTCCTCAAGACATGTGAGCCAGAACCTCAAAAATGTTTCATTGGGAACATTGAAAATTGGTTACAGAGTTCTACAGCACGGTCGGTATTTTTGTCAATTTCCTTATTCATTACATTTTTTTCTTCAACATTTCGAGCAAAATATTGCATACAAACGCAGATTACAGTTTCCTGATGCTTCCCCCAAAATTTCAACTCGATGTCTCATTTTGTGTGGACATGAGTTGTTGCACAAAAATGTCGATATTGCTCCGGTTTTAATTTCTTCACAAAATTTTTTTTCAAAATTTCGAGCCAAATTTTGTATACAAACGTACATTGTTGTTTACTGAGGCTTTCCCCAAAATTTCAACTCGATATTTCATTCGGTGTAGACGTGAGTTGTTGCAAAAAAATTATCGATAATTTAGGTCACGTGACTCATGTATAACATGGCCTTAAATGAAACCAAGGTCTCCAGCAATTTGAAATAAAAAATGTAATTTTGTCAGTTCAAGAAACATAACATAGAATTTGAGTAGCCAAAGTTAGTATAAATACATTTTTTAAACTACAATATTAAAAAAGGAATTGCATATTCCCCTAAACATATAAAAGGTCCAATTTTTAAAAATACTTATCAATTTGTGGCGTTAGCTTGACTACGGAAAATATATTTTTATAAGCTCGATTAAAATTAAAAACTACATTTTCAATATTTAAACTAACCTATAAAGTTTATACACAGCTCAAAAATTTTTGATAATAAATTTTAGAGGCCAAAGGGCTTCTTTTTCGTTATAATTAAGCAGATATCTAAAAAGCACTTTTTCTCCACTATTTCAGTTGAAAAATCTGAGAATAGTGTGAAAAGTTTCCTTGAAACTTTAAAAATAAAAAGGGTTTAGACGTATTTTAATATTTAAGCGAAAATTCATATTGCTGGATAAACTATTTCAAATTTTCGAAAAAGAATAATCATTTGAATATTCCAGGACCCAAAATATGTATATTTATACTCAAATATGATTTTTAATTAATAAATGGAAACTTTGGTTTAAGACAAACCTCAACTTTAAATAAAGTAACCCAAAAGTTAATTGTGATTTTAGCAAAAATCTATTTTTCCTGCATTTACAGACATAAGGAAATGAAAAAATATACTTTTACCTGACACTTGATATTATTAGGTGGAAACTAAGATTCTAATCTGTTTTTCGTAAAAACCAGAAATGTTGTATGTTTTTCAGTTGACCTGAAAAATATAGTATTTGAGACAACTTTAAAAAATGTAATTTTTCATCATATTCACGATCAAGTCTTCTCACTTCGTATAACTTCTTGAAAAATAAAAACTATCAGCTCGGAAACTTAATATAGTAATTTTTAGACGTCAAAAGGTGTCTTATTTAATTTTAAGAAATTCATTTAAAAACTTTTGAAGTAAAAATATTGCATTTTCAACAAGGTAGATGAATTTTTAACCAAATAGTAGTTGAATTTTCAACTAAAAGGATTAATTTTCTAACAAAAAATTAATTAATGGTAATTTTCTTCCAATAAGAACGAATTTTCAACAAAATACATCAGTTTTCAATCAGATACTTGCATTTTCAACCGAGAGCGATCAATTTTTAACTAATAATATAATAATTGAATTCTTAGTTAAAAAAATTAATTAAAAAAAAAGTTATCAAGAAAATAGTCAATTAAGTAATATGAAGCTACGAATACAAATAAAGAATCATTCTTATTAATTTGATATTGCAATTTCAAAAAAAATTAGCACGCTCTCAAAAAAATTCCCTGTCATTTCCAGGTTTTTCCAAAGCTTCCAGGAAGGTTAGAAACCCTGTTGTAAGAGACCAAAACTAAAACGATTTAGTTCAAAGAAGTTTTTTATGTCTAAAAACTGTTATGCTTCATCCACAAAATTAAATATCTTTTTCGAAATTTATAAAAACGTGCATTCGCGCGCTTTTACTACTAATCCAATTATTAAAAAGTGCATGGCGCCATTTTCGATTAAAATCTCGAAACAATTAACGGGATACACCCGTTCATGATTGGATGAAGCTGTCATTTTTTGCTTGTTTTTTTGTTAAAATGAAACGTATAAAACCGTCAGGGTTATGAAAAATTGAAAGTTATCTAAATAATATATTCAATAATTTGATAATAATAATCACTCAATAATAAATTGAACACAGGTCTCCAGCACTTTGTTATACAAAATTTTATGTTTTCCTTTCAAAAAACATAACATAGAATCCAAGTAGACAAAGTAAGTTAAAATACTTTTTTCAACTACAATCTTGAAAAAAGATAAAATATCATATTGCCTTAAAAATATAAAAGGTCTAATTTTTGAAAATACTGATAAATTTATAACGTTCTCTCAGTTATGAGAAATATTTTCTTCATAAACTAGATTCAAATTTAAAACTATATTTTCAATATTTAAATTAACCTATAAAGTTTATACACTGTACATATATATCTTATTTATGTCGATTTTTTCAAGATTTAAGGCTCAAACCTAAAAACTAAAAAAGAAACCGGCGCGGCGTGCCGCGCGCACACTTTTTATTTTTTTGACTTCTGAAATTTTTTAAATTGAAATATGAAATTAATATTAATACAAAATTTGTGTATTTTATAGTATCTATTATCTAAGAGAAAAGAGAAGCAAGGACAATATTTTTTATAATTATAGAAAATTTATATATTCACTTCAGATTTATATAGATTAGATAGATTCAGATTTTTAGAAATTTTTGGATACCTCAAATTTCCGGTAATTTAGTAATTTTCCATAAATTTCCGGAAATTTAGCAATTTTTCATAAATTTCCGGAAATTTTTGGATTTTTTTCCAAAAAGCTTTGAATACCTTAAATTTCTGGAAATTTTCGGTAATTTTTGGTAATTTTACCATAAATTTCCAAAAATTACTATAAATTTCCGAAAAAAATTATTTTATTGTTTCTCAAATCGAAAATTTCCTGCATTCGTTACAGAAAATATCGTGTGCAAAGTAGACAGTTGAAAATCTTGTGAAGTTTATTGTACCTGCCATCGGCTCATCTTCGGTTCGTTTCCGGCTCGTCTTCGGCTCGTTTACAGCTCGCCTTTGGCTCGCCTAAAACTCCCCTACGACTAGCCTCTGGCTTGTACAAAAAAATTCACACTCGTGCGGAACTGCCTACTTTCCGCACTTGTAGCACAATATACTATTTTCAGTCCGAATTGGTGCCTCAGTTTCATTCCAAATGAGTTCGTGCATATCTGAAAGAAATTTTTATTCCGTCTGAATCCGCCTGATACCGAAATACACTACTGAAAAAGCCTACATAGTAAAAAAAATGGGAACCTATGGGGTCCTTTTTTAAATTTCTGCCTCAAATTACGATTTGAGATAGAAATATAGGATGGAAATCTATATCGGTTCTTATCATAGGTTTTTATTAGGATTCCGAAATGGATGGGTTTGCAATTATTATTTATGGAGTGCGCAGTAGTTTTCTATGAAAGCTACGGCTTCGCAGTATTTTTGGGTTTTTTTAGGATTGCCGACTATGCAGCGAAAACTTCCAAAACATATTTAATTTGAAAAAAGTTATTATCCCATGTGGGATTTCATGTAGGAGCAATTCATATGTGTCCATAACGGTATTTATATAAGAACCTATGTGGAAACCCACAAAACATTTCCGATCGAATTTGAGACAGGAATTAAAAAAAGGATCCCATAAGCGTTCCCACATAGCTTCCCATGTAGTTTACTATTTAGGATTTTTCAGTAGGGTGTCATTCCGAATAGCATTGAATGTTTCCGCCCTGGTGGAAGTTTCGGACTCATTCGGAATCCGAATGATTCCGTCTGAGTCCTTCTGATTTCGAGAAATTGCATCCGTTTCATTCCGTGCGAATGCGAAATCTGTTTCCCCTTCATTTCAAATCCAGTCTGTTCGAGTCCGCGAAGATTTTTATAAATGCAATCCGAACCGGTTCGTTTCATTCCGAATTTCATTCTAAATGAGTCCGACTGACTCCGCAGGGGTTTAAGTATAATTTCATTCTGAATCAATCCGCGTGAATCCAGACTTTTGAGAGGAGTTCATCCCGAATGAGTTTGGCCCGCTCCGTAGGATTTTCTGTAAAATTTCAGTCTGAATCAATCCGCATGATTCCGAATTTTGCTACAAAATTCATTCGAAATGATTCCAAATGATGACGCATTCTGCAAAAAAAAATTCCGATTGAATCCGCGTAAATCCGACATTCTCGATCAAATTCATTCCGATTGAATCCGCACGATTCTGAAATTCACACGCACACAGAGACACACACACACACACAGACACAGTCAGACAGATTAATATGAACAGAAAAAAATATAAAAAATTTCGCCATTTCGAATTCACTCCGAATGATTCCGCACTTATCAGAATACAATGCCCATTCCGTCTGAATCCGCCAGATAACTCGAGCTCCTTCCGACTGATTCCGTGAAATTCAAAATAATTTCGAGCAATTCCATTTTTTTTTCTTTAACTTACGTTTCAAACGCAATGTGGCAATTGTATTTGGATCGAACCGGAATCATTCTGACTGTTGGCAGACAGGCTCGAAACGATTCGGCATGTACTCGCGTGATAAGACGGATTCAGTCTGAATGGGCGTTTTATTTTAATAAGTGTGGAAATATTCGGACTGAGTTCGGAATGATGCGGAATCAGTCGGTATGAGCTCGCGCTATTTGACGGATTTAGGCGGAATGGGCATTGTATTCTGTTAAGTGCGGAATCATTCAGAGTGGATTCGGAGTCAAACAGAAAGAAAATGTTATTCCGAACAATGCGGAATCCTTCGAACCGAGTGCTGCATGAAACGCAATCATTCGGAATGTACTCGCGTCATTTGACGGATTCAAACGTACACGGAGAAAAATGGATGTTTAAATGTAGATGTTCAAAGGGTAAGATTGTTCCGCCTAACATGCAGATATTCATGCCAAACATCTACTATCTTTTTGAGATGTTAGGCGTAAAAATATTTTTATGTTAAACTGTAACATATTCAGATGTTAAAATCATCTGAACGCATGCGCATTGCGCATTCGAATTTCACGACTATATTTGACGGCTATATAATTTCGATATTACAATTATGGAGCATTACAATTTTTGAACATTTTCAAAGAATCAAAATTAGCTATCCTTAATTAAAATTGTATAACGACTTTTTTCTGTCTACAGGACGGAACAATATTCTTAAGTTTGAGGTTATATTGACTCGAACACCTTTGAACATTTGACACGTGATTTGACAAAATGTTTGTGAATTTATAATAAAATATGAGTTTAAGTAACCTCAAATAGATAGAATTTTAAATGCAGATTACATATTATTGGTTCTCAGCTTACTTACCCCGTTTTTATTTTTTATTTTGCTAGACTGAATGTATTATATCTTTGGTATTATCTGATCAGCATTTCATACCCTGTATCTGTTTTTCGTTCATGTACGAAAATTCAAGTTTAGTTTTAAATTCACAAATAAGTTATCAATTAATTCCTTAAATGCTCAGAAATAAGTAAATTCCTCAAATATTTACAGCCGTGAGTTGACATAACCATACATGTAATGTTTCGGATATTTCAGGTTGAACATTTTGGATGTTTCAGAGTAACATCTCAGTTTTTAATATCTACAGATCCTAACTTTGAACATCTAGATTGCTGTCCTATAGTTAAACATAAAATATGTTAACCCTGAAGATCTAGATGTTACGTTTAAACATCCATTTTTCTCCGTGTAATGAGAATTTCATTTCGATCGATGCGAAATCATTCGGACTGAGTGGTGAATGGTTCGGAATCATTCGGAATGAGTGCTGACTGGTTCGGAATCATTCGGACTGAGTGCTGAATGGTTCGGAATCATTCGGAATCAATTTGCGCCTTGTGACGGAGTCAGGCGGAATGGAATTTTCATTCTGATATGTGCGGAATCATTCGGACTGAAGGAGGAATGGCATGGAATCATTCGGAATGAGCTCGCGTCATGCGACGGATTCATGCGAAATGAAAATTTTCGCTACGGACTCATTCGGACTGTAAGTGGAACAAACGGAATCATTCGGAATGAGCTTACGTATTTCGCCGGATTCAGACTGAATGGAAATTTTATTTAGAATGGTGCGGAATAATTCTGATTGAAGCACGGAATCATTCAATGGCATTCGGAATGATATTTCGGTATCAGGCGGATTCAGACGGAATAAAAATTTCTTTCAAACTTGCGCGGACTCATTCGGAATGAACCTGAGACACCAATCCGGACTGAAAAAGAATCAATCGTAATCGAACGGAATCATTCGGACTGGATTTAGCTTTCAACCACAAGGTCGGAATCAGTCGGAAACAGATTTCGCATTCGTTCTAATGAATCGGAGTTGTTCGGATTCAAACGGACTCAATTTCATTCCGAAACTTCCACCAGGGCGTACTTCAATCAGAATGATTCCGCACCAGTCTGAATAAAGTTTTCATTCCGTCTGAATCCAACGCAATACGCTTGACCATTTCGGATAATCCGTTTGTTCCACTCGCAGTCCGAATGATTCCCTAGCGAAGATTTTCATTCCGCATAAATCCATCGCATGACGCGAGCTCATTCCGAATGATTGCGTGCCATTCCTCCTTCAGTACGAATGATTCCGCACATAGTAGAATAAAAATGCCATTCCGCCTGACTCCGTGACCAGGCGAAAATTTATTCCGAATGATTGCGTGCTATTTAGCACTCAGTCAAATGAAATTCTCATTCCGTTAGAATCCGTTAAATGACGCGAGTTCATTCCGATTCATTCCATGCTATTCCGAATTCACTCCGAATTCACTCCGAATTATTCCGCAATTATTAGAATACAATGCCCATCCCATCTGAATACGCCATAAATAACCCGAGCTCATTCCGCATCATTCCGAACTCAGTCCGAGTAATTCCACACTTATCAAAATAAAACGCCCATTCCGTCTGAATCCGTCTTATGACGAGAGTAGATATACCGAATGGTTCCGAGCCTGTATAATTTTTAATACAAAACACAAATTTCGAATAACTATTTTTTTTAAATTTTTTTTAAGGTTATATAAATATCGTTTTCCTAAGATTCTTAAAAAATTGAAAAAGATTTTTGTAGGTTTCAGATGTCCAGTCAAAATTTCAACAAAAAATTTCATTTTCACCTAAGTATAGATGAATTTTCTACCAAAGAAGATGAATTCTATACGAAATAGATGAATCTTCCACCAAGAAGATGAATTTTCTACCAAAAAGACGAATCTTAAACCAAAAAAATGAATTTTTGAGAAAGTAGTTGAATCCTCGACCAAAAAAGATTAATTTCCAACCAGTTGCATTTTTAACCTAAAAAAGTGGAATTTGTTTCAAAAGAGATGAGTTTTCTATAAACAGTTACATTTTTTAAACCCCCCAAAAAGATAATTTTTAACAAATCCGTTCAACTTTTAACCAAGTACTTGAATTTTTAACCAATATAGATGAATTATCAACAAAAAATGTAACTGTTGATATTTCAAACAAAAAAGATTTTAATTTTAAATCAGAAACTGTTTCATTCATACTAAAAAGATGAAATTTCAACAAAAAAGATGAATTTTCGACCCTGAAGATTAATTTTCTATCGAAACAGAAGAATTTTCAAGAAAACACATTAATTAAAAAAAAATAGTGACAATTTTGAAAGAAGATGATGAATCTTCAACTAAAAAAATGAATTTTTAACAAATAGTTCCATTTTTAACCAAGTAGATAATTTTTCAACCTAGAAATATGAATTTTCAACTAAAAATGTAATACTTGATATTTCAACTGAAACAGGTTTTAATTTAAATCGAAAAGAGTTGACTTCATCTAGATAAGACGAATTTTCCACAAAATAGTGGAATTCTTAACCAAAACGGATTAATTTTCAAACCAAAATGACGAATTTTCAACATAACTGTTGAATTTTCAACCAAAAATGATTTTTATATCAAGTAAGAAAAAAATGTCATCTAAATTATAATTTGAGGGAAACATAATTTTAATAAAAATAAAAATTCCGAATTACTATTTCTTTTTAAATAGATTTGTTCATTTTTTTTAATATTAGATATATAAATATGATTTTCCTAAGATTCTTGAGAAAATTCAGAGATTTTTGAAAATTTCACGTAAGTCAAAAAAGTATAATTTTTTCTACTTTTGGAAGTTTGAAAGAAAAAAAAAATTTGATACATTTTCGGAAATCTTTCAAAGTTTTGAAATATTTTTAATCTCTTCAAAACTTCATAAATTCCTAAATATCTTTTAAATTGACTCGAATTATTCCTAAAATTTTGAAAAATATTTCAAACTTAACAAAATTGCCCCTAAATCTTCGAGATTTTTAGAAATCTTTTGAATTTTCTTTAAGAATTAATTTTTCAAAATAAAAAGTAATTACTTCCAAATATTTTTAAAAATTATTCTAATTTTTCCAATTTTCATTCTGCAAAATAAAAAAAGCCCTAAAATCTTCCAAATTCTGTTTTGACAAATTTTTTAAATCTTGTGAAATGTTTAAAACTTTTTAAAATATTCCCTTATAATTAGTTTTGTAAAATAATAAATCAGAATAAATTGTCCCAGGAATTTTCAGATTATTTATTTATTTGTTTTCGAAATTTTCAAAAATCTAAATTTCTTAAAAGAAGTTTTTGAAATCTTCAGGTTTTGAAATAATTCAGTTTTCATAAAATGTTATAAAATACTGCAAAATTAAAAAAAATTGTTTTAAAACCTTCCAGATTGTTTATCGATATATTTTGAAATCTTTTAAACTTAAAAGTAATCTTTTAAAATGAAACTTAAATCATTTTAAATTTTCCAAGAAATCTTATTGTCGGTAACGGCAATATTTTTATCCATAATTTTATTTTTCTCGTCTCTTTAAAAGTGTGAAAAAGTTTTCAAAGTATAGTGTAGGAGCAAAATGTTACGAACCAAATCATTTTCCAATATTTAAAAATCATCGACAATTGAAATTTGCTCTTTTATGAATAATTTTTAGACACATTTAGAAAAAAAATTTATCATGAAATAAAATGACTTATTTGGAAAATTTAATTTACAGAATTGATGGTGCAGAAAATTCGTAATATTTATTAATAATTTATATTTATTGATAATATTCAATATTATTATATATAATAATAAATATTGTTGATTAATTTTTCAGTAACGATAATATATTTTAATAACAAACTAATTAGTGAAAGCAGCCACTAAAAGTCATACTTACGGCGTGTCACAACCAATCAGGTTTTCGACAGCAATGTGTCCGATATTTTCGAGATATTTCGTAACATCGTTTTTATAGATAGGATAGGAAACAAGTTAATTGAAAAATTAATAATTCAACTTTTAAATATCATCGACATTTATTTCACAAACACACATCGATAACATCATCAGTCGTAAACTCATACCTAAAAATGAAAGGCAAAAGCTTGTACATCAATATAAATTATTAAATTAATTATTTCTTATATCTTAGAGAAATTATGCAGGAGAAACAATTTCTTATCAAACGCGATGTAATAGGCTATAAATTTCAACTTTAGATCCTAACAGTATATCATTAATAAAATATATTCTCTTTACAAATAGGGAAAACCTCCCTATAACCTACAGTCGATAATGATTAATTAAAAATATTATTGTATTAAAAAAATTTATTTCATTCAGTCAATAGTTAAGACACGATAATTGCTGATAAATTAAATTTAAAATTGATTATTTTACGTATATTCGTGCTGTAAATTAATGATTATCCACTGTAAATTGCATTATCCTCTGTGGGTAGGTTTCCCGCACGCACAATCGACTTTTGATTTTTATAAAAGTAGTCGAATAAAGCTTTTCGGAAGTTTAGGTTTTGAGAGAAAATCCTATTTATTTAAAATCGCAGAGAATATTTCACAAAATATATTTCCGAAAAATAAATATCGGTTTTTTAATTAAGTGATTTGAATGAGAGATTTTTCAAAACTGATACTTTATATACATATTTAATTTTCCTTTATAGATACTGTCAATGTTTTCTCTTATATTTCACATAATTAAGATTCTCAATTCATACTTCCTTTCCTATAAAATTTAAATAATTTGTACAGAACGTTTGATTTTACAACCTATTCAGTTTTTAGACTTAATTTTCTAATGGGAAAATTCCGTAACAGTGATGACTTAAGTATAAATATGTTGTATATCAATTTTAAAATCTTATATTAAAATACAAATAAAAATTAACTATCCCTTTTTCTAATGCATTTCTTCGAAAATTTTCTTGCTAATTCTGGAATGCTAATAATGTAATCACAATTTTTTCGGTCCGTTTTATAGTGACTTAATATCAAATATTATGGCTCTACGGCCATCTAAGAGTATTTTAACTCTAAAACTTTTACTCACTTTTATAAAAATAAATCGCATAAAAATTATATTCGAACTTTTTCGGCTAGAATGTCGTTATATAAACTCTCGGTTAGCCTCACGTATGTTCCAGATTTTTCTAAAAAGTAGACAGCATCTTTGATCTGTTAATAATAATAAAAGTTAATTAGTTTATTATCAAACGCTCACTATTTTAAATTGTCTGATTTATCAATTTTCCATTATGAGGCTCTCAAAACTGAATGATTTGAAGCAAATAATTTTAAATTCAAAAATATTATCAATATAATAACATTTTAAGCCCATGACCGTATTCCGAAAATTCCAAAATAGCTATTTTTTTTTTAGATCGAGATGATTCTATACGGACGACTGAAAAGTCCAGAAAAAATAAAATTCCCCATACTGTAAAATTCCCGAAAAAGAAAATATTCGAAATAGAACATTCCCGAAATGATAAAATTGCCAAAATATAATCCAAAATGGAAAATTCCGAAGAGTTTATAATATTACCGAATTTGAAAATTTCCGAATAATTCAATTCGCGACAGAAAATTGCCGGATTATAAAGTATCCGAAACTGTCAAACTCCCTACAATCGAAAAATCGCAAATCATAAAATTCTCGAATTTAGACAACTAAAATAATTGTTTGTGATCAATATAATTTATTTATTACAAATACAATAATTAAATATTTTGATGAAAGATATTTTTTTGTTCAATGTGTTTTTAAGAATTATAATTTTAATTTAAAATGAAATTATTTTTTTTTTAAATTGAACCGCCAAAAAAAATTCTTCATTGAAATATTTGATTATTGTATTTCTAATGAATAAATATATAGTTACTTTTCAACAATTTTTTTATTTTTTAAATTATCGAATTTAAACAATAAAAAAATTGTTGAAAAGTAACTACATATTTATTCATTAGAAATACAATAATCAAATATTTCAATCAAGAATTTTTTTGCTAGAACATCGGTTCTAGTTTGGATAATTTTTCATTATCGGATATTTAATTTGACAATTTTCTGTCGCAAATTTTATTATTCACGAATTTCAAAATTCGATAATATTATAAACTGGAACGACTGTAAAATACAGAAAATTAAAATTCGCGACGCTGTGGAATTCCCGAAAAAGAAAATATTCGAAATAAAAAATTCCCAAAATTATAAAATTGCCGAAATATAAAAATCCCAAATTGAAAAATTACCGAACAAATTTACTGAAGTTGACACTGTCAAACTCCCGATACTAGAAGAATGCCAAATTACAAAATTCCCGAATTTAAACAACTAAAAGAATTATTTTTAATCAATATTATTTATTATAAATACAATAATGAAATATTTTGATCAAAGAAAATGGTTGTTTTGTTTAATGTATATTTTAAAAGTTATTATTCAAATTTAAAATAACAATAAATAATTGAATAAAAATTTCTCAATACAAGTGTTTTTTTAAATATGCATAGAAGGTTTTTTTTAAATTATTGCTTTTGTAATAAAAATCTTCTTCAAATTCAAACAATAATTTCAAAAAAAATAAATAGAACATCTAAACAAAATTTTGTTGGATAAAAATATTTCATTATTGCATTTTTAATGAAAAAATATGATTTATTAAAAAACTGTTTTTTTATTGTTTATATTCGATAATGTCCTAGTGTCGGATAATTTTGCAGTATCGGATATTTTATAATTTGGCAATTTTCTGTCGGAAATTTTAAAGTTCGGGAATATTATAATCTGGGACGGCTAAAAAATTCTGTAAAAATAAAATTTCTGAATAAGAAAATATTCGAATGAGAAAATTGCCGAAATACAAAAAACCCAAATTGAAAAATTCCCCAACAGTTTATAATATTGCCGAATTAGAAAATTTCCGAATATTAAAATTCACGACCGAAAATGGCCGGATTGTAAAATATCCGGCACTGGAAAATTCCCGAATTTAAACAATTAATAAATTGTTTTTTATTAAATATTATTTATTGGAAATACAATAATGAAAACATTTTTTTTTAATTGTTCAAATTCGAAAAATTTCTAGTGTCGGATATTTTATAATTAGGCAATTTTCTGTGGGGAATTTTCATATTCGGTAATATTATTAAGTGTCGGGAATTTTATTATTCGGGATATTTCCAATTCGGTAATATTATAAAATATTCGGAATTTTTCTTTTCCGGAAATTTTACAGATCGTCATAAAGGTAAAAAAATCAGTTTTTCTAATTTTTTATCTAATTTTCAAACGGTATTAAAACGAGTTGATTACAAAAGTTGACGATCTAGAAAAATTACACCTTTTCCGTTGATTTACTTTTTTTACAACCAACCGTTTTGCCGAAAAATGAAGAAGAAAATAAAAAAATGAATTTAATTTCGAGTTTTTCTTTAATATTATTCAGGAAAAGACTCAAGCAAACATAGCAGTTATTTGAAGAAAAAAAAACTATATTTTTATATTCTACTATATTTTCTTAATTTTTTTTACCTGAATAATATTTAAAAACACGTGGAACTTGATATTCGATCCATTTTTTTATTTTATTTTTAATTTTCCACCACAGGTATATTTCTGTATTTATTGTTTAAACAATTCACAGAGTACAATGCACTGTACAATTATTAAAAAAAAAATTTCTTTAATACTTTTTAAACTATCGAAAAATATTTGCTATAAAGAACCCAGCGACACATTCGTTCTTCAAATCAAAAAATAGAAGAGATAATTTTGTTCTTATAACATTTAATTTATAAATCAAATGTAATTTTATTTGTCAAAAAATTTGTAGTTTCTTATAAAAGTGTTGAATTTTTTATTGTTTTTTTCATTACGCTGGTATTTTTAAAAGAAAAAAAATTTTCCCTTTTTTCGAAAATCCCCTTTTTTTCGAAGAAAAATTCCCCTATTTTCCCTAAAATTCAACTTCTGAACCACTGTGATCCCAGATCAAAAGAAAAATTCTCCCAGTTTTTTCTCAATGCGTATCTCATAAAAATTCCCAGGCTATTTTTAAAAAATAATAAAAGGGAGATTATATATCAGTTTTAAATAACATTTGATATCCCAAAAAATATTTTTTGATTAAATGAAAGACACTTACTTTTTTAATGTTGAAGCCATCTTCTTGAAGATCCTTTTTCTTCAGTTTGAATGTACCTACATAATAATATTATGAATTTCAATTTTTTAATTTCTGTTGGGACGACTGAAAAATCCCGAAAAATAAAATCCCCGACACTTTAAAATTGCGGAATAATAAAATGCCCGAACAGTTTATAATATTACCGAATTGGAAAATTCCCGACAGAAAGTAGCCGAATTATAAAATATCTGAACTAGAAAATTCCCGAATTATGAAATTCTCGAATTTAAACAATTAAGTTTTTTTATTTATAACATTAATTAAATTATTACAATTAAAATTATGTTACAATTAAATTAAATTAGTTTATAATTCGAGAATTTTCTATTTCGGATATTTTATAATTCAGCAATTTTCTGTCGGGAATTTTATTATTAAGAAATTTTCCAATTCGGGAATTTTATTATTCGGTAATTTGCCAATACAGAAATTTTATTTTTCGGGATTTTTCAGTCGTCCCTTTCTATAACCTGTTAAATTCTGAGTAATTAATTAATTAATTAATTTAAAAATGAATTACCAGTCATGGGCAATTCAGCAAGCACTCTGATAAAAAGTGGTCTGGCGTAGGCTGGCAACGACTTTTTAACGCCTGCTGCAAGATTACTTAAGTTCAGCGACTTGTCTGGATCGTAGATAGCAGCCATTCCAGCTTTGCCCTCGTTTCCGGGAACCTTGGAAAATTTTTATTATCACACATTGCACATAAATACTGTGTAGTTGAATGATCATTTTTTTTTAAATTCATTTTTTATTTTTATAATTTTTTGTTGTTGCAGTACAGAACTATATAACCAACATAATTATCGAAAATGGGTTTATTGCATAAAAATTTCTTTAAAAATAAAATGCACATTGTGGGAAAAGGATTTTTCCAAAATATCATTTTTTGATACAATAATTTTAAGAAAAATTATTTCTAATGTCCGATAAATATTAGTTACAATTTTAATGTAATAATATATTTTTTTTTAATTTTGTATTAATTTAATTTTTCACTTTAATTTTTGATTTCTTGGTATTATTATCATATAATGAAGAAAAATAATATATTTTCTTTTTCTTTCAGATTTCTAGCAAAAAAATGTCTGTCATAGTGTGTTATCGCGATCTTGAACTTTGATTTTCTCGGAACAGAATAATTTTTTTGGATCGAATCTTTTTTATTCTCATTCAGCAATACCATATCTCGGGAGCAAATTTTCATTCTTGCAAAAACTTGAAAAGTAGGTTTTTATCCGGTGACGTATTTTTTTTTTGATTGATGGCGTTTATATCTTTAAAAAGCAAGCTTAAGACCTAATTGTTAAAAATATGCCTTTTTTCAAAATTAGTTGATTTGAAATTCCTGAAAGTCATTAAAATACTTGGAAATTCCTTGACACCTCTTAAAGCTTTAGAAAATTTCTTGGAATCTTTGAAAATATCCAAAAATCCTTTGAAAACACTTCAATTTATTGAAATATATTGAAAAATACTTAAAATATTTCAAAATACCCAAGACCCTTGAAATCCTTTCTATTTATTTAAATATCATAAAGATTCCTAGGATTTCTTTAAAATACCCTAAAATCTTTCAAATAATTGGAAATCCCAGAAAATCAATAAAATACTTGGAAATTCCTTGACAGTTTTTAAAGCTTTTGAAGATTCCTTGGAATCTTTCAAAATACCCTAAAATATTTCAAATCCTTTGACATTTCTTAAAGCTTTTGAAAATTCCTTGGAATCTTTGAAAAAAAACCTATAATCCTTTAAAAACCCTTCAACTTATTGAAATCTATTGAAAATTTCTTGGAATCTTTTGAAACACCCTGAAATCTTTTGAAATCCCTTCAATTTATTGAAATCTATTGAAAACTAATTGGAATATTTTTAAATACCCTAAAATATTTTAAGTTTCTTGAAATCTCTTCGATTCATTGGAATCTATTGAAAATATCCTAGGTAATATTATAAAGTCCCTTGAAATTCTATAAAAATCCCTTGAAATACTTGTGAATGCTAAAAATGTTCTAAAATCCCCTTAAATCTTTTAAAATATCCTAAAATATGACAAATCCTATGTGAAATCCTTCCAAATCATCCTAAATTTAAGGAAATTGTGTGAAACCGCATGGATTTTTTGAAATCCTAAGAAATCCCCTGAAATATTTGAAAAATCTCTTCAAATCGTTGAAGCCGTACGCAAGTACTTCATTCTTATGAAATTCTTTGAAATTAATATAAATATTATAAAATGTTTGAAATTTGCGATATCTATTGAAATCCCATACAAATCCTTTGACATTTTGTGAAGTCCTTCGAAATCATTAAAAATACCCCTTAAACCTCTTAAATGGGAAATTCTTTGCAATCTCATTAAATTTATTTGAATTTCTTAAAACTTTTTGAAATATTTGAAATTATATTAAATCTCAATCCGCTCCCATAAATATTATGTACAAAACCTAAGGGCGCGAGATAAAAAAATAAAATAGGAATTTTATTCTGGTAATTATTTTTCAGTTAATTGTATTATAAAGAATAATAATAATGAAATGTTAAATTTTCATATTTTAAGCATCGAGTAGCAGATCTAATTATTGTTATTTTGACTTACAGAATATCGAAAATAGTTTATATCAAAAGAGTGTTATTAAATACAAAAAATTATAATTATAAAATAAGAGCGTACTTTTTAATCTCGCAAATCATTATTTTTGCACTTTTTGTGATTAATATGAATAGAAAAAACATGTTTTATGTTGATCACAAATACTCTTTTTCCATTCAATTCAAAATCGAATTACTCAAACTTTTTCTTCACCCATATAATCATATGATTCATCATAATTTAATCAATTAATTACCTCAACACCATAAACTACAGCGTCCTTCAAATTAATCACATTACTGATTACAGCCTCGACCTCTGATGTTGAAACATTTTCTCCTCGCCATCTTTAGTAAACATACAATTTATTTATACAATTTATGAACATAATATGTAATTTAAAAATATGCTAATTAATAAAATATTATAGTTTAAAAGTCCTCACCTAAATGTGTCTCCAGTCCTGTCTTTGAAATAAAAATACCCGTACTCATCCATTACTAGTATATCCCCTATGTAGAAGATATTGTTAATTATTTTGAAGCAATTTTTTATATTAAATTTAAAAAAATTCATATATAATTACGAATTTAGTTTTAGGATTTCTGTTCTGAACATTATTTCGTTATTTGAAAAAAATTGTATATTTTACAATTAATTTTATTTTTGTATACCAACCAGAATTGAATACTCGATCTCCTTTTTTGAAAACATCTCGGATTATCTTCTTTTCGGAAGCTTTTTTATCTGCATAACCACTAAAGTCGTTTACGGCCTTCTTTGGATTGATTTTGCCAACGAAAACGCCAGGTTCTCCTGAAAAAGGGGTCAATTATATATTTTTTAATAAATATATATGAAAAATATATCAATGATTTTCAACGTAAACGAAATTTCAAAAGATTTAAAAAAATTTCAGTGATTTGACACCATTTCAAGAGAGTTTGAGGGATTTTAAGGTATTTCAAAAAATACCAAAATTTTTACGGAACTCAACAAGATTTCCAAACCTTCTAGGGATTTAATGAGATCTTAAGGAATTTCAAAATGTTTCAAAGGATTACAGAAGTTTTAGGGTATGATTTCAAAATAATTATCTTAAAAGATTTCAAGAGTTTGAAGAAATTACGTAGCATAATTTCAGAGAGACTCTCAATTTTTCAAGAGATTTTGCTGGAATTAAAAGGATTTAAAATGATTCCAATGTATGTATATTCAAGGATTTTACAGGATTTCGTAAGAATTCAAAGATTTAAGGGAATTTCAAAGGAATTTCAACAATTTCAAGGGATTTCAAGGGATTATACAGGATTTCATGGGGTTTTGATGATTTCAAAGGATTTTAAGAGATTCCAAAATATTTTCACGAATTGTAGAGGATTTCAAAAGATTTTACAGAATTTTCAAGAATTTCCGAACAACATCACAAAGAATTTTAAGAGATTTTGAGGAATTTTAATGGCTTTTAATATATTTTAATATATTTTAAAGGATTACAAGAGATTTTCATGGGATTTTGAACATTTTAAGCGATTTCAAATATTTTCATAGTTTTTTAAGGGTTTCAATTGATTTCCAGGGAGCTCAATCGTTTTAAAGTGTTTTTAAGATATTATGTACGATATCCATCGAATTCAAAGGATTTTTAAGAATGAGCACATGATTAATGAATGAATAAATTGATGAATAATGAATGAAATGTTCACATGATTAAACCCATTTTAAGGGATTTAAACAATTTTCAAAAGAATTCATAGAATTTCAAAGGGTTTTCAGGGACTTCGAGCAGTTTTAATGGCTTTTAAAAGATTTTAATGGATTTTAATATATTGTAAGGAATTTAAAGAGATTCGTTAAGGTTCCCACGGATTTTAAAGGTTTTAATTAATTTTAGAGGAATTTAAAGAATTTTAACCGATTTTTGAATATTTTTAGGTATTTCCACAGATTTAAAAGGATTATAAGAAATTTTTTCACGCCTACCCTGAAAGGGAAATGGTTTAATGGTATATATAAGAAATTTTTATGGGATTTAAAATATTTCAAGCGATTTCAAGGATTTCAAAGGGATTTTGTAATGTTTCGAAATATTTCATGAAATTTCCAGGGTTTTAACCGTTTTTTTATATTTTAAAGGATTTTCACGGATTGTAAGAGATTTTGAAGACTTTCGCTGTTTTTTATAGGATTTTAATGGATTTCAATCGTTTTGAATTGTTTTCAAGATATTACGTAAGATATCCATCGAATTCGAAGAATTTCAAAGAATTTTCACATGATTAAACAAATTTTAAGGGATTTACAAAAATTTCAAAAAATGCACAGAATTTGAAAGGATTTTCAAATATTATAAAGGACTTTAAGGGATTTCGAGGAATTTAAATGGCTTCTAAAGGATTTTAATATATTGAAAGGGATTTGAAGAAATTCGGAAAGATTTGCACAGATTTTAAAAATTTCAATGAATTTTAATGAGATTTAAAAGGATCTCGTAACATTTCAAAATATTTCACGGAGTTTCAAAGATTTTTACCGATTTTTAGAGATTTTAAGGGATTTCCGCGGATTTCAATGGATTATACGGAATTTTTACAGGATTTTCAAAATGTGAAGCGATTTCAAGTATTTCCACAGTTTTGAAAGGGCTTTAATGAATTTCCAGGGATCTCAATCGTTTTAAAGTGTTTTCAAGAGGTTATGTACGATATCCGTCTAATTATAAAGTCATAAATTATAAATCGAAAAAAGCGCCTCCCCCCCCTTGGCGCATACGATATTTTTGATAACAAAAAGATGATTTCAGACATTTCTCGAAATACAGTCATGATTGTAGTCCTTATTAGATTTTGAGTGAAGAAGTACGAAATTTATGTTAACTTAATCCAAATTATCAAAAATTCAATTAAAAACTTGCTGGAAATTTTTGGTAATTTTAGAGGTGATTATGGTAACTTACCATAAATTGTCCAAAATTCAATTTAAACATGTCTATAAATTTGTGGAAATTTATCGAAATTTTCGGTCATTTATGGTAATTTTACAGGTAAATATGGTAACTCACCATAAATTACCCAAAATTCATTTTTTTAAATTTCCGGTAATTTATGAAAATTTTCGGTCATTTATGGTGATTTTACCGGTAATTATGATAACTTACCATAAATTACCCAAAATTCATTTCTTTAAATTTCCAGACATTTCCAGAAAATTATGAAAATTTTCGGTCATTTATGGTAATTGTAACGGTTAATGTGATAACTTACCATACATTATACAAAATTCATTTTTAAAAATTTCCATTAATTTCTGGAAATTTATGAAAATTTTCGGTCATTTATGGTAATTTTACCTGTAAATATGATAAATTGCCATAAATCACCCTAAATTCATTTTTTTTAATTTCCATAAATTTCTATGAATTTATGCAAAATTTCGGTCATTTATGGCAATTTTACCGGTAAATATGGTAAGATCAAAGAATCTTTGGTAAGATACCATAAATCACCCAAAATTCATTTCCGTAAATTTCCATGAATTTATGCAAGTTTTCGGTAATTTGTGGTAATTTTACAGGTATATATGGTAACTTGCCATAAATTACCCAAAATTCATTTTTGAAAATTTCCATAAATTTCCGGAAATTTATGGAAATTTCCGGTCATTTATGGTAATTTTATCGGTAAATATGGTAACTTTCCATAAATAACCGCAAAATTATATTATCTGCAACCAAAATTTCCTCACAGTTTTTACGGTGAGTGGGCTGATCATCGTAAAATGCGAGCTCATAGATGTTTAATTTTCATTATTCACCTCTGACGCCACTTTTCAGTCCCTAGGGAGTAAAAAGTACTTCTTACTCCCTAGGGAGTAAAAAGTAGAGCTTTAGCCCTACTTCATAGGCATCGAAAAGGGCTGAAATCATGGATGTGTCATAAAAAAGAATTTTCACGTGATTAACAAAATTTTAAGGGATTTCCACAATTTTTTAAATGTTGTTGATGTTAATATATTGTAAGGGATTTTAAGGGATGCGGAAAGATTCCCACGAATTTTAAAGATTTCAATTAAATATAAAGGGATCTCATAATGTTTCGAAAGATTTCACGAAATTTCCAGGATTTTAACCGATTTTTTTATGTTTTAAAGGATTTTCAGGTATTTTAAAGATTGCAAAAATTTTTACAGTTTGTTGAAGGGTTTTAATGGATTTCCAGGGAACTCAATCGTTTCAAAGTGTTTTCAAGGGATTATGTACGATATCCATTGAATTCAACGGATTTCCAAGAATTTTCACGTAATTAACATAATTTTAAGGGGTTTACAAAATTCTCAAAAGAATTCACAGAGTTTCAAAAGATTTTTGGAAATTAGAAAAGTGTTTATAGGATTTCATTTAACTTTAATGGCTTTTCAAAGATTTTAATGGATTTTAATATATTGTAAGGGATTTCAAGAGATTAGGAAAGATTACCACCGACCTTAAAGATTTCAATTAATTTTAAAGCGATTTCAAGGATTTTCACAGTTTTTAAATAAAAAATAGTCACAACAGCCAAAACGAGTGTTAGTTGACATATTTTCGTTTGAATTCGATACAGGAAACTTATGTAACATATACTTTGGAACCCCCACCACCCTAAGTAAGGATTCGCAAGATTTTCAGACTGCCCCCGCCCCCTCACAAACGCTAAAAATTCTTACATGATTAATGGACACTTCCGTAGTTGTTAAATATGAGTAAATTGAAAAAGAAATTATTAATTTAATGATCAATTGGCATTACCAACCAGGTTTGCAAGGAATACAGAATCCATCTGGACCTCTGATTGGCTCTCCAGTTTCTTCATCCACTCTTAACAATGCAACTGGATACAAGGCTCCTGCATATTTTGGAACAAATCCCACAGCCCCAACCCTGTTGTCGATGTTAACTAAAATACAGTTATTACTGTTATTGTTATTATTTTTTAATTGAATATAAATTATTATTCTAACATTTTTTAACGAAAATTACTTATTTTATTCTTTTCAAAACTAGAAGTACATCAGATGATTTAAGAAATACCGTACTTAAATACAATAATTAAATTAATGTCATACTAAAAATCATAATTTTTGTTTTTATATCGAAAAAAATTATAACTTGATCAAATTTTGTTATCAAATAGGATTTTATATTATTATTTGGTATCGAAAACTTTACATGTATAAAAAACTGAATTATTTCAAAACATGGTTGGAAATTCTGAAAAGATTCGAAAATAACTTGAATATTAAGAAGATTTCAAAAAATATAAAACAAAATTTAGATGTTTGCAGATTTCGAAAGAAGCTGTTTAAGAATTTTGAAAGGTTTTTTTGAAATTTTTGTAGTTTTTGAAAAAAAAATCTCCTGGCCACAAAAGTTATTTAGAACGCATAAGGTTTTTTTAAAAAGATCGATTTTTAATATTTTCCTGAAAATAATATTCACATGACATTTTCCCCCTCATAATCACAAGAAAAAAATTCTCCGTCTAAAAAGTCCAAGCTTAAGGCAAATGTCAATTTAATAAAATAATAATGCAAAAAAAAACGTCCGATGTTTTTGAGAAATTGGTACAAAAAAGTCGCAAAATGATAAAAAAAAAAATTAAAACAATAATATTTTATAAATGTTACTAAGCTTTTTAAAATATAAATACCGATTTAAAAAAGATGTTAGTACGTATTCACACGTTTTTGAAATTTGGCGACTTTTTTGTACAAGTTTCACCCTAGGGCAGAATCTAGCGGAAAATATCTAAAAATATCTTAACAATTAAGAAAAAAAACTGTGGAGACTTAGGGGTCGTCCATATATTACGTAACGCTTTTTTGGACCATTTTGGGACCCCCCCCCCCATCTCTGTAACGCTACCGTAACAATAGAGGTCCCCTCTCAAGGTTACGTAACTTTTAGTAATTGGATTTTTTCACTATAAATACAAAAGTTGTCAATTTTGTATGTTTACAGCTTTCGATAAAAAATAATATAAAATCATATTTTATAAAAAATCGTTTTTTTCCAAGTTAGAATTCTTTTAAATGAGAAAAATATCAATTTTTTTCTCTTTAATGTTTACTTACCGAGATTAGAATTTCCTTCAGTGGCTCCATAGAATTCACCGATTTGCTTTACTTGAAATCTTTTGACGAAAGGCTCCCAAATTTGAGGCCTGAGACCGTTGCCAAAAAGCAATCTGATCTTATGGGATGTATCATATGAACTTGGTGGCACTGCCAAAAGATAACGACAAATTTCACCTATATATTGACCCACCTGTAATTAATAAAAGCCCATAGTACATATCTCTTTAGAGACAAAAGTTTAAAAAAGACAAAAAACTCATAAAAAATTAGAATATCGTAATTAATCCCTCGTCGGCACAGTAAGAGTTTCTGTCAACCCTGGTGGAAGTAAACGGATTCAAACGGATAGAAATTGGTTATCCATTTGAATGATCACTTTGCATCCTTTTCAATCATGTTCTATCCTTTGTTAGATTTTTAAATCTTCATGCGTTTGAATAATTTTCAATACGTGAAGTGGAATTTAATCCGCCCCTATCTGTTTCAGGCCGAACTTTTTTATCCTCATCTATCCGTGACATGGTATCCTATTTATCCACTTCAATCGTATTTCAGAGGTTTCTTTAACTTATCCGAGATTATGCCTAAAAAATCTTTCTAAATCACTCATTATTCCGAACTTTTAACTTCTATTGCGACGTTATTGGAAATTTTCTTCTTCTAAATATTAATTTCAGTGCTTTTGGGATTTTTAAGGATTTAAATCATAATATTGCAGTTCAATTATTATAACTATTTTAATATTTCAACCAGGAGCAAAACAAAAAAAAAAAAAAAAAAGACTTATTGGCTCATGTTTTAGAGGTAGGCCAGGATTCGGCTTTGGGCACATATAAACTCCTATCAAATACAACGCTGCTGAAGGCTGGTAACCTTCTCAGCATAAATCACCAACCAATTGAGACTCTCGGTTTCCTTTCTCTGTCCCCCCCCCCCCGTAACAGAAGTTTTGGTGGGACTGACGTTACGACTAGACTCTCCACCGTACGACGAATAATTACTTTACTTGGACATGATTTCGGCTCGCAAAACAAATCTCGCGCATAAAGGTGATAGTTGGGTGTACAATCTAAACATGAATAATACAAACAATAAAGTAGCCTCGGAATGGACTGAAACTTGGATTGACGAAATGCATACACACAGTAAACGTAAGGGTCGAGTTTCAGGCGATGAATGGAGACTAGGTGTTTGGAATGCTAGAGGAGTGAATGAGCTTAAAGTAAGAGAACTACGAGAAACTATGCATGCTAGGAAACTAGATATTTTATGTGTACCTGAGACGAAGAAAAAGGGTTGCGAAAGTAGAAACATAGAAAATGGGGTTTTGAAAGGCGGTTTTGAAATATGGTCAGGAGTAAGTAGTGAATCAAATCGTAGTCAAGGGGTCGGTTTAATTATGAATGAAAAAGCAAGACAGCATCTCAAAGATCATGATTTTGTATCTCCCAGATTGTTGTGGGCTAGAATGAAGGTAGGAATCAGAAGATTATTTATCATAGCGTGCTACGCCCCAGTTGACAGTGAACCGCGAGAAGTCAAAGACGCCTTCTGGGACACTTTAGGGCCGGTCCACAATGAGAGTCGTAAGCGTCGACGTTCGAACGTATATGCGTATTTGACGTCATACGCACGTTTTTACCAACGGTCGCAGCGAGAAAACGAAAAATGCGAAACGGCGAAACTGCTCGGATAATTGGCAACAACGTGCGTATGACGTCAAATACGCATATACGTTCGAACGTCGACGCTTACGACTCTCATTGTGGACCGGCCCTTAAATGACACAATAAGTACTTGCGATCAAGGTGAAAGAATAATTCTGCTAGGAGATATGAACGGATGGGTCTGCGTCCAACGCCAGGATACAGATACAGAAAGGGTGCTAGGTAATTTTGGGGATCCAACAAGAAAAAATTATAACGGGGAAAAATTAGTTAGCTTATGCTTAGAAAAGGGCCTATTTATCACAAATACTTGGTTTAGACACAAAATGATCCACATGTACACCTGGCGTAAAGGAAATAGCCACAGCATAATTGACTTTGTTATTGCGGATGAAAGACTAAGAGAACTAGTGAAAGATACAAGAGTCATGATGGGTTCCGAATGCAATACTGATTATTACCTCTTAGTCTCCAAAATAAATTTAGGGCGGGGGTGGAGAAAAAAGAGAACAACAAAAATAAAACAAACGCGAATAAAGGTTGAAAATTTACAGAAACCAGAAGTGCGAATAGACTTTCAAAATAGGTTAAACGAACGTATAGATGAGACAATTTGGAAGGGATTATTAAACAATAAAGATGTAGAGGGCATGTGGACTTTGCTACGGGATATCATCGTTGAAACTGCGACCGAAGTATGTGGTACGGCGGTTGTAGGAAAAAAATCTGGTGATGCATGGTGGAATGATGAAATTGCGGCAGCCCAAAAAGAAAAGAAAGAAGCGCACGAAAGAACGTTGCACATTACAGGTCTTAGCGATGAGGAGAGAAATAGACTCAAAAATGATTACAAAGACAAAAAGAGGAAAATGAAACGACTAGTCAAGGAGAGTAAAGAAAAAATCAGAACAGAAGAAGAGAACAAAATACAAAACTACTTTGAAGGAATTATGAAACTATTATATAAACAGTTGAAGGAAAGTAAGAGTACAGAGTTTGCCGGCATGAGAAACAGCAAAGGTGAAATGCTATATGATATAGACGAGATAGTAGACGCATTAAAAGACTCTTTTAAAGAACTATTAGGAGGTGAAGATATAGGACAACAAAACTGCGACATAGAACATAATGCATTAGAAAACCCAATTGAAAAAGTCTGTGTCACTGAGGTCCGAGACATAATTAAGAACTTGAAAAACGGTAAGGCTGCTGGCATAGACAGTATTAGTGCTGAAATGCTTAAATAAGATGGCGAGTACATACCTCACAGGTTGTGCGAATTAATAAATTTATGTACCGAGACGGGGAAAGTCCCAGACGATTGGAAAAAAGCAATTATCGTACCAATATACAAAAGAAAGGGAGATAAAAGCAACTGCAGTAATTACAGAGGTATCAGCCTACTAAGTACAGTAAGTAAAATATACTCAAAAATACTTATTCGTAGGGTAATGGAAATCACAGAAGAAAAGATATGGGAAGTCCAAAGTGGTTTTATGCCAGGAAGATCATGTACAGATCAGATATTTAGCCTAAGACAGATCACAGAAAAAAGCTTGAGAGTAGGAAAGAAAGTTTTCTGTGCATTTATTGACCTAGAAAAAGCATTCGACAAAGTAAATAGAAATAAACTTTGGGAAGTCCTCAAAGAGTACGGAGTAAATGGAGGGCTCCTACAAGCAATAAAAACAATATATACAGGTAGTAAAGCGAGTGTAAGTGTAAATGGGAAACTGAGTGACTGGTTCGATATTATGCAAGGCGTGAAACAAGGATGCGTTATGTCCTCGTGGCTATTTATCATATTCATGGATAAGTGTCTAAGAACTGCACTCTTCGACGAAGAAGGTGTAAATCTCCAAACAGTCAAGGTACGTGGATTAGCTTTCGCAGATGACAAGATTGTTATGGCAGAATCAATCGAGGACTTGCAAAGAATGTTGAATAAACTTAATACAAGCATGAAAAACATGGACCTCAAAATTAACGTAAATAAAACAAAAATCATGGTGTTTGAAGGAAAAAGTGAGAAAACAATATGCAACATTGTCCTAAATGATGAGAGATTAGAACAAGTTGACAAGTACGTATATCTAGGTAGTCTATTCACTAGCGACGGAAAAATAGATGGGGAGTTAGATAGGCGCATAAATAAGGGTAAGCAGGTTATCGGTAGAGCAGGGTCCATCCTAACAAATAAAAACATATCAAAAAAAGCTAAAATGGCCATACATAATTCTATATTCGTACCGACTGTACTATACGGTAGCGAGACATGGACCTGTCAAAAAAAGGACAGGAGTAAAATTAACGCGATCGGCATGAAACCTCTGCGCATAATATGCGGGAAAACACTGATGGATAAAGTCCGAAACGAGACAATCCTCAAAGAATGTGGTACAGGAGAGACACTAGTTGACATATGGGAAAGAAATCAGTTAAGATGGTTCGGACATCTTGAAAGAATGAAAGATGAACGACTGACCAAACAAGTGTATAAAGGTAAAGTAAATGGCAGAATGCCCAGAGGTAGACCGCCGAAAGAATGGTTAGAATCTGTAAATGAGACATTAATCCGTAGAGACATAAGAAGCCATAGAAACACAAGAGCTTGCATGAAAAAATGCATGGACGTGAAGGAAGCTAGAGTAGTATGCCAGGACAGAAAAGTGTGGTGACAAATAGTTTGTAAACAGAGTGACAGTAGAATGAATGACGCCTGAAACAAAGACCTTGGATACTAATGGGCCCAAGTGGAGAACCATACATACCAATTTTGTGAGGCTCTTCACTTGGGGTGATCGCTAGAGAGATTGATCAGCAACCTGGGTCGGAGCAGTGTTGCGGAATAAACGTGTCATTTAAATAAATAACACGAGAATTCCAGATCAATCTAAAATATCTATACCTAACACTTATATACCTATCTACCTCATACCTATATACCTACCTACCTTATACCTATATACCCATATACACACTACCATTTTCCAACCGAGCAAGTCACGCCTACCCCGAAAGGGAAATGGCTTAATGGTATAATAATAATAATAATAATAATAATCCGTCTTCAACGAAAAATATTCTATCCTAAAGGCGTAGGGATGTGGCGACCCCATCGCCCGAGAGCTCCGGCTCTTGCAGTCAGCCACGTTGCTTTGGGCTAACTCCCCAATGCAATGAATTATGCGGTTACGACACCAGTATCGCGCAGTGCCACCCACAATAGGCCTCTCTCGGATGGAGGCCATGGTTCAGTTGGGAGTGGCAATAGGACCGAACCGAGGCGACGACCAGGCAATGGCCCCGGACAAACGCGAGAACATCGATTTAAATGGTCAGACCAACTCAGGAGAGACATCCTTACCTGTTGGCAAAGAAGCTCACCGGCGCGAAGAGGATTCATGCAGCGGTTACATGACCGTTGGGTCAATATGCACCCGGAATATCCTCATCAAACGCCTCAGTATTTAAGAGATCAGGTATCCTTTTTGCGAAAAAACGGATATGCAGCTCTTTATCAACAAGAAGAAGAGCAACATCCTCCATCGAACATTCCACCCGTTCCAGCAAGACCACCTTTGCAGATAGCCGATAATGCTAACATGAGAAATAGGAGATCTATCCACCAAAAAGTCTTTCTCAGGATGGACAAATTAGCTGAAGCTAATACTGCTCTCCCCGATTTGCTCCCCGAAGATGTTAATCTCTGGAATCTGAACTGTGTTGTTTACGAGAAGGCGGTGTCCTTGCTTAGCGACAGTAGAAATAACGAAACTTCAGTACGTCTGAGTAAGACTCGCTAGCGTATTGCACAGCTTCAATTCAAAATTGAAACGGCGAGACGGCAGGCATCAAATATTCAGTGCGTGATTAGCTACATAACATTAAATAAAAAATTCAATCCAAAAGTTAGGGCACTTGTTCGAAACTTGAGGAAAGCAAGTCACACGCTGAACAAGTGTAAACTGTTGACCATCAAGCAGCACTGGACGCAAAAAATAAGATCTCTTTCAACAGCGAAACAGCGCCTTGAACGGCGAGTAAAGTGGATTCAGGAAAATTCCACCTTTTCTACTCATCCTTCCCGTCTGTTCAATAAAACGTCACGTGCCGTTAAAAATCCGCCTAGTCGAGAAGAGATTCAAGTCTTCTGGGAACAAGTATATGGAGATACTTATCAGCTAAATGAAGACGCTTCAGATATATCACTCTTTCGTAACTTTTGCCAAAGGCAAAGGTTACAAGGTCCAGAGGAAGAGTGTCCACTAATTACTGCTGAAGAAGTGAAGAAAGTTATCGCTAGAACTAAGAACTTTTCAGCGCCCGGGCCAGATAAAATCAACAACTTTTGGTGGAAGAAGTTTACCTCTACGCACCAACATCTAGCTCGTATATTTACTACTTTCTTAAACGGAGAACAACCAGTCCCGCAGTGGCTAGTGGAAGGACGCACGGTATTGATTCCTAAGACTGGAGATTTGTCAAGTCCAAAGAACTACAGGCCCATAGCTTCTTTAAACACCAGCTACAAGCTATTCACTGGCATCCTCAAAGAGAGGATATTAACATCTATCGAGCCGGTATGGAGTGCAATAGTTGAACAACGTGGATGCAAGAGAGGTCTGGCAGGTTGCAGGGAGAACCTGTTAATAGACAGGTGTATCACCCAGGACTCGATCAGGTATCGACGCAATCTGTCCATGGCTTGGATTGACTACCGTAAGGCATTCGATAACACGAACCATGAGCTACTTATTAAGCTCACTGAATGCATGGAGGTGCATCCAAAAATAGTGAGATGCATAAAAGAGCTTATGCTCTTGTGGCGGACAAGATTTGTCATAACATCTGACAAAAGACAAGTGACTACAAGCTATATCACATATAAGAGGGGAGTCTTCCAAGGAGACTCTCTAAGTCCGATACTTTTCTGCATCTCCCTCTTGCCTCTATCTATTGTGCTCCGAGGCAAAAGCTCTGGATACCTATGTGGCCCGCCGAACAAAAGAGAACATAAGGTCAACCACCTTTTATACATGGACGACCTTAAACTCTTTGCTTCCTCGAAAGAGGACCTTAACATCCTTGTGGCGGCGGTAAATAGATACTCTAAAGCGATTGGCATGAGCTTCGGACTGGACAAGTGTGCCTGCGTCCAGCTACACCAAGGAAGACTAGAAACTACATCATCGGGTCACGATCAGGATGTTCAACTCATCGGCGGAAATACCATTCAACATCTTGGTATTGGAGAAACATATACATATCTTGGAATACCGCAAGCGGAAACCCATGATGTGCTTGCGTTAAAAACGGCCCTTGGAAAAAGGTATCGCCAAATTCTCAGAAAAATTTGGGCTTCCGAATTATCTGGAAAGAATAAGATCCAGGCGACCAATTTGCTGGCCGTTCCTATACTGCTCAACACGTTTGGTGCAGTAAAATGGAACGTCGATGAGTTGAAGCAACTTGACCGAAGCACACGCAAGATGATGACAATCCATCGAAGTCATCATCCTAGATCTTCCGTACCTCGAATATACCTCCCTCGAGATAAAGGGGGTAGAGGCTTGCTGAGCTTAGAGTGTCTTCATCGCAGAACGGTTCTGGCTACAGCCTGCTCAGTTCTAAATAGCACAGATTTTCTTATGCGACTAGTACATCAACATGAAGTCGTCAATGCTGCGGCGTTTCTATATCGTGCCGCAGATAGGGCCGCAGAGGAGCTTGGCCTCCCATTTGATTCCAGCGACACTACGCATGGCCTAGCATCACTAACACCTTTGGTGCTCAAAATTCGTGTACAGGAAGCAGAACATACGCTTCTACTAAGAGAACATGCTGACAAGCCCCTTCATGGTAAATTCTACGGCATTATACGTAGAGAAGAGCTCTCGATGGGTCTGTCCAATATGTTTCTCAAGTCTGCTGGATTAAAATCGGAGACTGAGGGATTTCTTTTTGCCTGTCAAGATGGCGTTATAGACACCTTAGTTTACCGCGAGCGCATAATGAATATACCTGTAGGCGATACCAACTGCCGAGCGTGCAAGCAAGAGCCAGAAACACTTGGACATGTTCTCAGTGGATGCTCAAAATATGCACGATACGGGTACATAGAGAGACACAATGCGGCTCTAAAAGTGTTATATTTCCATCTGAGGCACTTCTATGGTGTTGATCTATTGCCCGTCTTGCCATACGCCCAGGGGGAACTCGAGTCCGTTGTGGAGAATGATCAGTGTAAGATCTACTGGAATTTCTCATTCTCGACCACTCAACGTATCAGTGCTACGAAGCCTGATATTGTCCTCCAAGATCTGAAGAACAAGATCATTTACGTGATTGAATTCTCGGCACCAGCCGATGGTAATATCACGGCAAAGGAGGAAGAAAAACGGGCGAAATATCAAGCACTTCTTTTCGAGCTGAGCAGGCTGTACCAAGGTTTCAAAGTCCATCTTGTAGTTCTCATAATCGGCTGTCTTGGAGGTATGAAAGCTTCATTTATTAGCCAACTCAACAAGATTCCGGCTTGCCAGCGTCAGGCTCATTCCATCGCGAACCGGATGCAAAAGGCTGTTCTTCTGGGATCACTTCATCTGGTCCGTCAACACTGTTCCTCATAACATTCTACAAAGATTGGTAGCTCTAAAAAAGTATCCAGAGGTGAAACTTCATCTCCAACTGTCCCGTCTGCCGCGTAAGATCATCCGCGGCTAGAGACCTGACTCCAAGGAACAGTGTTGCCCGATGTTTTCTCGCGTAAATTTCCCGCTCTTGCTTACCTTCTAGGACAGAAGGAGCAGAAGCGGATGACGTACACGTTCCAGTTGCGTCGGGATTGGTTGCTTTTAAAGAACCATGATCGTAGCTTCCGGAGCCTACAACTTCTCACATAAAAAATAATCCGTCTTCAACGAAAAATATTCTATCCTTATGTATCCTTTTTAATCCATCTTCAACTAAAAATAATCTATCTATATCTATCCGTTTAAATCTGTTTTCAAGTAGTGATACTCTATCTGCGTCTATCCTTTTGAATCTGTATTGAACTAATAATATCCTATCCTCGGTTATCAGTTTGAATAAAACAATTCTATCCGTAGGTATCTCCAGCGAAAAGTATGACGAAGGTATCTTATTTTGTATTTGATTTCGTATTTGATAGAAAATTACGAAGTATAACGGATAGTCAATAAGTTTTTGAAGAAAGGATTGAAGAGGATAAGCATTGATTGTCACGGATACCTTTTCAATCCGTGATAGGTGACGAGATTAAATCGAAGTAGTACGAGGATAGAAAAGAATACGGTGACGGATAGAAAATTATGGATTTGAACAGATAGACAATACATTTTATGGTGAAAGGATTGAAGATGATAAATAAGGATTGGCACGGATTAAGATTCTATCCGTGTTGCATAACGAGAAAAATCAAGTAGGTCGCGGATAGATAAGGATAGGCTGATGGATAAAACATTATGTATTAGAACGGATAGCCAATTCTTTCTCTGGAGAAAAGATTCATGAGGATAAGCACTGACTGGCATCTATAAGTATCGTATCCGTGCTTGATAACAAGGAAAGTCTAAGTAGGTCGCCGATAGAAAAGGATAGGTTGCCGGATAGAAAATTATGGATTGAAATGGATAGGAAATATAAATATATTGCCTATCCTTTTCAATCCATAATTTTTCTAATTTATGTTGTGGAGAACGGATTAAAGAGAATAAGTAATGATTGGCATCATTTTTTCTGCTCGAATGCAAGAAAAAGAGCAAGTTATGTAAGTTTTAGGAGGAAATGGACAAATTTAAACCATTCTCAATGGAAAAACATGTAGAATAATGTCAAACTTTATTTATAGGATGGACATTGGACACCTACCGAATGGTTTAGAAAAACAGTCGACTTTTAAACCCGAAAAAGTACAAAGATAATTTTTCAAATAAAAAAGATAAAAGTTCAACCAAATAGTTGAGTTTTCGAGCCAAAAACACGAATTTAAAAAAAAAAACAGTTGATTTATCAACCTGAAAAGTTGAATTTCCAATAAAAAGGTCACTTTCAAAAAAATAGTTGAATTTTGAAGAAAAAAGTTAATTTTCAACCAAGAAAGATGACTTTTCCACCATGAAAAAGACGTATGTTTACCAGAAAAGTTGAATTTTTTACCAAAAAAGGTTATTTCTGAATGAAATAATTGAATGTTTAACCAAGCGGTCGAATTTAAAAAAAAAATTAATTTTCAACAAAACAGTTGCATTTACAACCAAATAGTTTGATTTTTAATCAAAAGAGATCAATTTTAAACTAAATAGATGAATTTCTAACCGAAAAAGTAATTGAATTTCCGAGCCCAAAAGACAAACTTTTTAGAAAACGGTCAAATTTTCAACAAAAAAGTCTCTATTTTCTACCAAGAAAGATACATTTTCATCTTTTCTACCATAAAAGAGGAATTTTCAATAGAAAAGGATTAATTTTTCCCCAAAAGGGCAAATGTTCAACAAAATAGTTAAATTTTTTACCGAAAAAGATGACTTTTGAAAGAAATAATTGAATTTTCAACCAAATGATCAATTTTTCAAAAAAAAAAGATCAAACCTCAACCAAAAACAGTTGCATTTTCAAACAAATAGTTGAATTTTCAAGCAAAAAAGACGAATTTTTCAGAAGACGGTTAAATTATCAGCTTGAAAATTTAAATTTTCAACAAGTAGATCATTTTCAAACGAAAAAGTATGAATGTTTAACCAAATAGTTGAATTTGTAAAAAAAAGAATAGTTTTTAACCAAAGAATTTGCATTTACAATCAAATAGTTGGACTTTTAATTAAAAGAGACGACTTTTAAACAAAATAGATGTATTTTGAACCAAACAGTTGAGTTTTCATGCCAAAAAGATCAATCTTTTAGAAAGCAGTTGAATTATTAATTAAAAACTTCATGTTCAACCAAGAAAGATGAATTTTCAACAAAAAAAGATGACTTTTACCATAAAAGAGGAATTTTCAACCCGAAAGGATTGTTTTATCTATACAAAAAAGCGAATGAATATGCAACAAAATAATTAAGTTTTCAAACAAATAGTCGAATTTTTAACCTAAAAGAATTAACTTTCAACCAAAATTAGTTGGTTTTTCTAATTGGGTTCTATTGATTCAGTTTGTATTTAAGCCAAAAAACGAGCAAAAGGTATAACTTTCTTGAAAACAGAGAGAAAAAGGATAACAGAGAGAAGAGAGAAGACTATAATTGAATTTGAAATTAATCGGTTTTAAACGTTTTTGGCTTTAAAATGTCCAACTGTTAAGGCTTCCAATTTGAAAAAATCAAAACTTTGAATACGGATTCATGAAATTAGAAATTGATTAATTTCAAATGTAATTAAAAATTTTCTCTGAATAAAGCTTGAATGCGAAATTATTAAATTCTTAAGGTTTCGTTGCCCCGGGCAGAAACTCCTATAGTTTCGGTCGAGTGTCCGTCCATCGTACTTTCTTCTAAGGAGGGGGAGTGTGGGTAAATGAGGCGAGTGGAAGTAGGGGAAGTGAAGGGAGAGATAATGAGGGTAGCGAATGTAGGAGAAGTGGCTTATGTGTACTAGGGAAAGTGAGGGGGAGGTTTTGGAAATGATGGTGAGGAAGTGGGGAAAGTTGTTTGTAGGGGAAGTCAGGGCAGGGGAAATGAAGGTAGAGAAATTTGGAGAAGTGTGAGAGAGAAATTTGGAGAAGTGTGAGAGAGAAAGTAGGGGAAGTGATGGGAAATCATTTGAAATAAGGGGACGGGAAGTAGGGAATGTGAGGGTAAATGAGGCTAGAGAAAGGAGGGGAAGTGTCGTGTACGAAAAGTGAGGAGAGGAGAAAATAGGGTAGCGGAAGTAGAAGAATTGGGAGAGAAGAACTAGGGAAAGGGGAGTGTAGGCGAAGTAAGGGAGGATAAGGAAAGTGAAAGTAGAAAAAGTAGCACAGGGGAACTAGAGGAAGTGAGGGGGATATATGAGAAATGAAGGTAGGGAAGTAGGGGAAGTGGATGAGGAGAACTAGTGGAAGTGAGGGAAAATTATGGGAAATGAGGGGAGAGTTAGTAGGAAAAGTAAGGGTAAATGAGGCGAGAAGAAGTAGGAGAAGTGGGGTGTAAGGGAAGTCAGTGGAGGGGAAATGAGGGTAGCTGAAGTAGAAAAAGTGGGAGAGATGATACTAGGGGAAGTGAGGTAAAAGAATAAGAAATGAGGGGGGGGGGGAGGTAGGGAATGTGAGGGGAAATGAGGCTAAGGGAAGAAAGGGAAGTATGGTATAGGAGAAGTGAGAGTTGGAAAAAAGAGGTTAGAGGAAGACGGAGAATTAGGAGAGGGGAACTAGGGAATGTGTCGGAAAATGAGGGTAAATAAGACAAGGAAAAAAAGGGGAAGTAGAGTGTAGTAGAAGTGAGAGTAGAGGAAAATAGGGTAGCGAAAGTAGAAGTAGGAGAGAGGAACTAGGGGAAGTGAGGGTGAGGTATTGAAAATGAGGTTTGGGAAGTAGGGGAAGTGGGTGAGAGGAACTAGGGGAAGTGAGAGGACATTTTGGTAAATGAGGGGAGGGTAAGTAGGAAAAGAGAGGGGAAATAATGAAAGGGGGAGTAAGGGAAGTGGCCTGTAGGGGAAATAAGGGTAGCGAAAGTAGGAGAAGTGTATGAGGGGAACTGGGGGATGTGAGTGGAAATTATGGGAAATGAAAGGAGGGTTGGTAGAGAAAGTAAGGGTAAATGAGGTGAGGGAAAATGGGGGAAGTGGGGTGTAAAGGAAGTCTGGGGAGGGGAAATGAGGGTAGCGGAAGTAGAAGAGGTGTGAAAGAGGAACTAGGAGAAGTGAGAGGAAAGTATGGGAAATTAGGGGAGGGGAAGTAGGGAAGAGGAGGGGAAATAAGGCTAGGGGAAGAAGCGAAAGAGGGTGTAGAGGAAATGAGGGGAGGAGAAAATAGGGTATTGGAAGTAGGACAATTGGGAAAGGGGCACGAGAGGCAGTGTGGGGAAATGAGGTGCGTGGAGGATTTGATTGGGAATGTGTGTAGGGAAGTAAGGGAAAGGGAGTGTTAACTGGAAAGTAAGGAGAGGAGGAAGTAGATGAGGAAGAAGTTGGGGAAGGGAGGGGAATCGCAGGTTAAAGTGGAAAGAGGGGAAGTAAGGCAGTAGAGGAGAAGTAGGGAAATGTAGTTTTAATTTTAATTTGAAAAGATTAATTGTGATTAAAAAAACGGAGTATAGCGAACTTCTGAGGAAAACGGAAAAAAGTCGATTAGTCGCACTTTTCGTCGAAAATTCGCATTTTTTCAAATAAATAAATTTTTGTGAAAAAAATGTCGGTAAAATAGGGATCGGGTACGCATTACATGGCTTTAAGTAGAAAAAAGAACTTACAGTGCATTCATAATGAGCACAGTCGGACCAGAATTTGGAAGCACTGAAACGTCTACGAAGAACGACTGTAATTCCTCTCAAAAGGGCCTGACCTGCGCCGACGACCCCACCCGCTGTGTGATAAAGAGGCAAAGAATCATAAAGCCTATCAGTCGATCGAAGAGCCAGCATCGAATAAACGCCACACGTCATTAACATAAACCTAAAAATAAATTAATATAATGTTATTAATAATTTTATTTCGTTAAAAGCTAGATTCGAAAAATTCAATACTTTTTATCCGACATTTACAATTCAGTAATATTTAAAAACCATTTTAAGCATTTTACCATTTTACAATTAAGGATGAATCTGGATACGTCGAAACTGGAAGAAAAATTCAAAAAGAAAATGAAGCTATATATTGGATTTGCATTCAAATAATAAAATCTTCATATAAATTCTTTTTGTCTAGTAATAGAAATATTCTAGACAAAGTCACTTCATAAACTGGATTTAGATTATTCTAACAAGTCCATTTTAACATTATTTTTGAATTAAAATAAGTTAATTGTATTGTTTCAAAATGTAATTTTTTTTAGTTACTTTTGCAAAAAAAGTAACTATCGTTGCTGTTGTATTTTAGAAATGTATATATATTGTACTAAGTAAAATAATAACCGCTTATTTCTATCTGCATTCTTTGTTTTTTAACATCAAGTTTTATCTTTTGTCTGCTTTTCAATTTAAAAAAATTAAAGTGCATTTGATTAACGCAAATAATTTCCTTATTGATCGACTTAATTGTTATAAACAAATCTGATTAAAAAGATTGTTAAATAGTATTATTTTTGGTAAATAAATCATTGTTCATAAAACTGCTTCTTATTAATGTATGAGTGACATTGAATCATGAAAACAATAAAAAATTAACAATAACTTTGGATAACTCATATATAATAATCACTAAAAATCCTAAAAAAGTATTAAAGGAATTAATGCAAAAAGTAGAGGAACTACAAACGAAGGATTTATTTTAGACTTATTTAGATTTATTTTATAATGCACAAATACAATTTACGCAGCAAAAATATGTGAATTCCCTTGATATCTTTAAAATCGCTTTGAATTTCATTGAAAACCATGAAGATCCTTTGAAATCTCTTAAAACCAGTTAAAATCCATAGAAATCTTTGCAATAGTAAGAAATCTGTAAAAATCACTGAAAATTCATTAAAAATTAAATACATTCAATTTATTCCCTTAAGTTCTCTAGAAATCCCTTGAAATATGTAAAATCCGCTTCAATGTTTGAAACACCTGTAGTAGTAGTAGTATACCATTAAGCCATTTCCCTTTCAGGGTAGGCGTGACACTACCCGATTCGGGTAGTGTTTCTAGGTGGATAGTTTTCTTCATAAATAACTACAAGTATGGGCTCACCACACCCACGATGTGCCAACAGCACTCAGTATTCTTGAATGGTCACCCATCCAAGTACTAACCGCGTCCAACGCTGCTGAACTTCAGTGATCTGACGAGAACTGGGTTTTTCAGCGTGGTATGGCCGTTGGCCATAGTTGGCCAGTTACTTTTCTGTAGTTCCAATAAATCCCTTAAATGTTGTGAAATTCCTTGAAAATTTTTGAAATCTCACAAAATTCTTTGACATCTCTTAAAATTTTTCAAATCTCATGAAATGCTTTGGAATCTCATGAAATTCTTTGGAATCTTTTAAAACAATTTTTATTCTTTAAAATCCTTGAAAAATTTTGTAACTCTTTCATACTCCCTGAAATTGTTGAAATCCATAGAAAAAACCCTTCGAATAAAATGTAATTTATTCCCTGAAGTTCTCTAGAAATTAGTTCAATACACTGAAATCCCTTAAAATCTTTGAAAAATATAAAAATCTATTAAAATAAGTAAAAATATTTTTTTAGAAGAAATTAGGCAATAAGTATTTTTCCGATTTGCGAGCAAAAAAATGTCTACAAAGTTATGCGTATTTGAATTTTGTGCTTTATTAAAAAAAAAATTTTTGTTTAAACTTTTACAACATTTGATCCAATTGATACATTTACGGCTTTTTTCTGATTCTTATATCGTTAATCGCCTTCTTTCGAAATCCGCCGGAAATTTTTAATAGGTTTAAAATAAATATAATATTTTCTCAAAAAATCCACGTTTACATTTTTTGGTTCAATTTCTACTTTCATAAGAAACACATCTTGTGGTTTTATGCGGGCTAACCAAGTTCTATGGCCAGGAGATTTTTTTTCATAAAATCGAATTTTCTAATTTTTCTCAAATTTTGAAAACATGAAAAAAATATTTTCTGGAAATCCCACCTTTTTTATTGTTTCTAATATTTTTTTATTCTTTCATCTCAAATTTTTCCTGATCTATCGTTATTTGAGAGAAGAATGATAACATTCTATTTTTTGAAGAAAAAAAAATCTTCTAGCCACAAAAGTTATGTAGCCAGTATAAAACTCATCAGAGTCCCCCTTATGAACGTAAAAATTCAACAAAAAATTAGCCAAAAATATAAGTTTGGGTTTTTTGAGAAAATCGACTTTTAATATTCTTAGGAAAACCGACGCTTTTTTTGTTCATTTCAAACCTTTTTTCAAATTTTCAGGCGAAAACGATAAATATATATTAATTAGATCAAGAGTTAAAGAGGTTTATAGAAAAAATGTGGATTTTTTTTAAAGCACGAAATTCATATATCCATAACTAAGTAGAAAATTTTTATTTCGTAAATCGGAAAATACTTATCGCCTAATTTCCTCTAAAAAACATCATATTTCGACCCCGAAAGATTCTAAGACTTCAAGTGTAGAACCTGCCTGATTTGAAATGGATTCGGCCATATGATTTTATGAATCTAAATAATAACACTGATGATTTCAGTTAAAATAAAAACATTACTTTCGTGAAAAAAATTTAAAACTTACAAAAACCTTCCTTTGAACAATTTGTTTGCAACTGAATATTTTATTTCAATTGTGCAAAGCACTATATTTGAAGATTATTTATTTATTTTTAAAATTGAAAACAGAGTTTTAGGAAATGTTTTTAAAAGCTTTTCTTTACCAGAGACCTGATTTTTGGCAGCCCTGAATACAGACAGAAATAAACATGAATTATTTTCCCATATAATTATATTCCTTATATATATATTTTTTTAAATAAAATTAGCTAAAAAAGTAACGACAGCTACTTTTAAATAAGAAAAAGTTATATTTTGTAACGATAACGATAATTAGTTACCGCGGGGGAAACAACTCCGGCAATACGGAGTAATCCAGTTCGAATCTGGAGTAATCCAGTCGAATCTGAAGTAATTCACTTGTGATACAGTGAATTCGAAGTAATTTATACAATCCAAGTAATTAAATTGTAATCCAGAGTAATACAGATAATTCGTTAAAAATTCGTCTTTTTTGGTAAAAAGTTATTCTTATTGGTTGAAAGTTAAACCACTTTGTTCAAAATCCTTTTTTGGTTGAATAAGCATCATTTAAGTAAAAAAATTTAACAATTTTGTTGAAAATTTTTTTTTTTTGTTAAAAAATTAATTTGTTTCAATTGGAAATGTAACTATTCCATTTTTGGTTGAAAGTTCATCCTTTTTAGTTGAAAATTCAACAATTTTGTGAAAATTTAATTTTTTGGTTGAAAATTCCTCTTAAGTTAAAAATGCAACTCCTTTGGCAGAAAATTCAACTATTTTTTTGACAATTAACTTTTTTTGTTTCAAATGAATGTGTTTTGTTGACAATTCGTTTTTTTGGTTATAAATTAAACTCCTTGTTTAAAAAGTCATATACTTCGTTTAAAGTTGAATTACTTTGTTAAAAATTCATTTTTTGATTGCAGATGCATAATTTTAGTTGAAAATTCGTCTCTTTGGTTGAAAATTAACTATTTTGTTGAAAATTCATTTTTTTGGTTAAAAATTCAACTGCTTTGTTGAAAATTCGTCTTTTCGTGTTAAAAATTCAACTATTTTCATAGAAAATTCAACTATTTGTTTGACAATTAACTTTTTTTGTTGAAAATTCATGTATTATTATATTCATGTATTCAATTCATTTTTTCGGTTGAAAATTCAAATGCTTTGTTGAAAATTCGTCTTGTTGGGTTAAAAATTCAACTACGTGAAAAGAAAATGAAACTATTTGTTTGATAATGAACTTTTTTTCTTGAAAATTCATGTATTTAGTTGAAAATTAGCCTTTATTGGGTAGAAAATTTATCTTCACAGTTCAAAATTCAAATACTTGGTTCAACTACTTTCTTAAAAATTTATTTTTTTGATTGCAGATGCATCATTTTAGTTAAAAAATCATCTCTTTGGTTGAAAATGCATCTTCCCAGATAAAAATGGTAATACTTGGTTTGAAGTTGAACTACTTTCTTGAAAATTAATTTTTTTATTGCAGATGCCTGATTTTTGTTGAAAATTCATCTCTGTGGTTGAAAATTCATTTTTTGGGTTGAAAATTCATTTTTTTTGGTTGAAAATTCAACTAATTGTTTGAAAATTCGTCTTGTTGGGTTGAAAATTCAACTACCTTAAAAGAAAATTAAACTATTTGTTTGACATTTAACTTTTTTTAATGAAAATTCATGTATTTTGTAGAAAATTCTTATTTTTTGGTAAAAAATTTATCTTCTTGGTTAAAAATTAAAATACTTGGTTTAAAGTAAAACTACGTTGTTAAAATTTTTTTTTTTTTATTGCAGATGCATCATTTTAGTACCAAAAATCGTCTTATTGGTTCGTTTTTGTGGTTGAAAATTCAAATACTTTGTTGAAAATCCGTCTTTTCGGGTTAAAAATTTAACTATATTAAAAGAAAATTAAACTTTTTGTTCGACAGTTAACTTTTTTTTTGAAAATTCATGTATTTGTTTGAAAATTCGTCTTTTTGGTAGAATATTATTCTTCTTGGTTAAAAATTCCAATACTTAGTTTAAAGTTGAAAAACTTTGTTAAAAATTCATTTTTTAGTGGACGATTCATTTTTTTAATTGAAAGTTCATATCTTTGGTTGAAAATTGAACTATTTTGTTGAAAATTCAGTTTTTTCGGTTAAAAATTCAACTATTTGGTTAATTTTAATCTATTTTGTTGAAAATTCAATGTTAAAAAGTAATCCTTTTTGGTTGAAAATTCGCGTGAGTCTAGATTAGGCGTAGTAGTCCACCATAATTTTATGTAATCCAGAGTAATCATATGCAAGCCGAAGTAATCGTAGGTAATCCAGAGTAATATTTTATATAATAGTAATCCATAGTCATCCATTTTAATCCGGGGGTAATCCCCCACCACTGGAGGGCATTTTTAGTAGTTGTTTCCCCGTCGCTAGTTATTTTTTTCGAGATGTAACGGCAACAGTTCCTTTTAAAAAATAACTTAACCATCACTGATCGTTACCAAAAAAAGTAGCTACACTGGAACTTGGATTTAATCAATCCAGATTTACTGCATTCCGAGAATTGATGCCGCGGCGGTTTCAACTTTTCAAGACAAACATGACAAACAGCTCGAGGGCCGCACTCTCAGCGCGTTAGTTGCATCAGGTTGGGTCATGCCTTAAAATCCAACAGAAATTATTCACGCGGCCCTGGCTGTTTACCTTCGGACGGTCTGGATTCAGTTTCAAGGCTACTGCAAGCCATGCCCGAAACAGGTATTCAATCCAAGTTGCAGTGTAGTTACATTAACTAGTAATTTCTCATTACTGAAACGTCTGCGGACTATAAAGTCAGTGATGTTTTATTAATTGATGCTTTTTATTATGATAATGATTCCACACATATTATACGTAAGATTATATTTTTTCATAAACAGGAAAAAATTGTTACGAATCAGTTACCTCAGATTATTGATAACAGCGGCCTTGGGCATTCCAGTCGTTCCTGATGTGTATATGTAGATTAACTTATCACGAGGACCAGCTAATTCAATATCAACCAGAAGGGGGTCAGGCTCCACTTCATCCAATGCTGAATTCAGATTTGTGGCTCCATCCAAGATGGGAGTATCGGATCGATCTGACCATTGATATATTTCCAGATCAGGGAGCTTATCCCTAATTTCACTGATAGCTAAAAATTATTTTCAAAAATTACAATATGAAACAATTTTTATTTCATAGATAGGGTAACGGAAGCATTTACGGAGGGGGCCATTTTTCGAGGAAACATTTATTTTCTTCTTACTTAAACCTTAAATATGTTACTTTTTTAGTAGATGTCATTAAATCAACCTCATTCAAGTTCCTGAGTTAAAAAATTAACTGTACGTTCAAAAATAGATAAAATAAAAAGAATTTTATCTTTGACAATAGGAACCCTCTCTGTAAATGGTTCCACTACCCTACATATATCTTTTTCAGGATGACCGCAAAACTTAATTTTCAAAATTACCTGATTTTTCCCTTAACAATTGTTTATCTTCTGTAACCATTAATTTTCAAAGACCAGCATTTTACTCTTGCAACATTTTCTACATAGAATCTTTCATAAACGCAGTAAAAGAATTTCAGATTCAAATTTGAAGATTTCGAAATTATTCATTTATTTCTACCAAAAAAGATGAATTTTCAATCCAAATGGTCGAATTTTCAAAGAAAAACCAAGGAAATTGATTTTTAACTTAAATTAGGAATCTTCAGCCAAAAAATGAATTTAACTCAAAGATAGTTAAATCCTCAACAAAAACAGGTTAATTTTCAACCCAAAAGTCAGATTTCTAACATAATAGTTGAATTTGCATGCCAAAAAGACGAATTTTTTACAAGACATTCTCCACCCGAAAATTTTGAACTTTTTAGAAGACATTCTCAACCCGAAAATGTTGAATTTTTAACAAACAGATGAATTTTTAACAAAAAAATGTAATAGTTTATACTTCAATAACAAAATTAACGATTTTTGAAAAATTTGAACAAAAAATTAAAATTTTAACCAAATTGTTGAATTTTCAACCTAGAAAGATGAATTCTCAACAAAAAATGTATTAGTTGATATTTCAACCAAAAAAGAGAAAAATTTTACGAAAAGAGATGAATTTTAAAATGAAAAAGACGAATTTTCTAACAAGAAGATTAATTTCAGGCCAAAAGACGAATTTTCTGTAAAGCAGTTGAACTTTTAACCCAAAAATATGAATTTTTCACCAAAATCTTAATTTTCAACTAAACAGTTGCCTTCTTAACTAAAAAAAAGGAAATTTTAAAATAAGAAGATTTGTCTTTTTACCAAAAAAGACGAATTTGCAACTAAAAAAGATCAATTTTCAATAAAAAATGAAAAATTTACAATTTCAGTTGAAGAAATCAATATTAAAGCAAAAAAACAATTAAATTTCAACAAAAAAGTTGAACTTTCAACCGAACAGATGAATTTTAAAATAAAATTGTGAATTTCAAACAAAAAAATATCTTTTCAACAAAGTGGTTCAACATTGAACCAAGTAGTTTAATTTTCGATAAAAAAATGAATTTTTAACGAATAATGTAATAGTAGATATTTCAACCAAAAGAGATTTCAATTTTCAATCAAAAGCAGTTGAATTAAACCAAAAAAAGACGAATTTTCCACAAAATAGTTGAATCCTCAACCAAAGAAGATTAATTTTCAACCAAACAGTTGCATTTATAACCAAAAAGAGGAAGTTTTTACTGAAACTGATATATTCTTAAACCATAAAGACTTCTAAAAAAATAGTTGAATGTTCAACCAACAATGGAAAAGTTACATTTTCAATCAAAAAATGATGAATTAAAAAAAAAAGTTTGTTTTCAACCAAACAGTTGACTTTTTAACTAAAAAAGAGGAAATTTCAAACAAAAAAAGATTTTTTTTCTACCAAAAAAGACAAATTTTCAACTAAAAAAGATAAATTTTCAATCAAAAATGTAAAATTTACATTTTCAGTAAAAGAAATTAATATTAAACAAACAAAAAACGAAATTTCAACAAAATAGTTCAACTTTCAACCAAAGAGACGAATCTTCAACAAAAAATGTAACTTTTCAAGAAAATAGTCCAACTTTCATCCAAAGCAACGAATTTTCAATAAAAAAAGATGCATTTTTAATGAATAATAAAAAAATTGTATTTTCATCCAAAAAAGATCAACTGTCTACTAAAATAGATGGATTTTTGAACAAAAAAGACGAATTTCCAAAAAATAGATAATTTTCATTCAAGAATGATTTCGGCTGATTTTACGATACAAAAATATGATTTTTCAATAAGTTTTAATTTATACTAAAATTCTTGAATTTTTAACTAAATAATAACTTCAACATTTTAATTTTTTAAATCGAAAAATCGCCTTTTCATGAATTAATCTCATCCTAACATTAACTTTTCGAATTGGTCTGCTTATGAAACTTAATAGGTGAAAAAATGGTTTATAACTTTATGAGTTTTTTTATAAATTTTCGAATTATAACAACTTTTTGTTATTAATACCATTCTAATGAAAAGTTATAATGATTTCAAGACAAAATAATTTTTTTGTATAACAAAATGATATACCGTTAAAGTCGCCTAAATAAATTTTTTATAATAATTAAATACAATTTGTAATATAATATTTGTAACTTCCACGTCTGCCTTCATTAGTTCTGTCTAGCTACTACGCAAGGCTCTAACAGCTGGCTCGTTCTAGAGTCGGATGTGATTTAGTTGAAATAATTTTTTTTAGATCTTTTATTATTGAATGACGGCATTTAACGTAGTTTCCTGTCAACTCTTGCATTTCTGAAAGTTTGAGGCCGATATTTTATGTATAAAAAAAGTTCGAACGTTCAAAAAATTTCGAGGTTCAGAAAAAATATGTGATAATAGGCTCCCAGTTTTAATTTGTTCGGAAATAATTTTTAGTGAAGTTCCTACCCAAATGAAGTACTTTAACGTACTTTATTGTATTCTAATACATTTTCCAAAGTTTCAGCTCGATATTTTACTTCTTTTAAAAGTTCTCAGGTACAAAAAAAAATTCATTTAACTGATAAAGTGAGGTCGGCAATATAGGTATTTCGCTGTGTCACATGCCCTTAATTAGTTAAGAAATGTATCCTATGGCAAAAATTAATTTCTCGACCAGTGTGCAAAGGCGCCGCGCGACCGAAGACGAGATCCGCAAACATCACGACAGAAAAAAAAATGGCTGATGGAAATGAATGAATTTATAGACGAAATTTTTTATTTAAATTGCAACTTGCCATCTTTTAGCTCCGAACCGTAAATAATGGCTTTGCATTCGGCAGCTTGAATACTGTGGATGAGAACATCGCCTCGAAGATTTGTATTTACAAGGGCAGTCACATATCCAGCCTTACTCAGCCCTAGCCAGGTACCAATATATTCAACTCGTCCTTCCATCACCAATGCAATACTATCACCTCGATTTATTCTCTTCGGTCGAAAAAAACGTCCTATTCGGTTGCTGAAATTCTCCAGCTAAAATAAACTCAAATATTAAAAAATGATTTTTAATAATATTTATTAGAAGTAGCGCGAGCGCTACTTAAAGTCACTGATGACTTAAAAACACAATAACTTTGCCTATGAAAGTCCACGCGGAATGACCCCTAGTAAAAATATTTCTAACTTTTTGAAGAGAAGATATCACTTCAGATGTTTTTAAAAAAAAATCAAGAATTTTTAGAATTTTGTACTTTGACTTTAACGTGTGGCATGACCTAGAAAAATGGTTGCAAAAATCCCTAATTCAGAGGAAGTAATATTTGAAATCTTATGTTGAATTTAAGACAAAAAAACTTGAAAAATATTAAGGGGTTCCGGAGCTATGACCAAACATATCCAAGCCTGTCTGCGTCGAGTTTCAGTCTTAAGCAGAGAGGCCGGCCGACAGCGGTAATAGCCGACTGAAACTCGGCGCAGATGAGCTTGGACATTTTCAGTCATATCTCCAAAAATCTGCAAGAAATAGTTCAATTTTCTACACCAAAATATGATTTTTCAACAAAACGTTAATTTAACGTAAATTTGTCACTAATAGAGATATTTCTGAATTTTTGAAGGGGATACATCACATCAGAAGTTTTTTTTTTAATCAAGAATTTTTCGAAATTTCCACATCGATTTCAACTCGTGGAACGATATAGCAAAAATCTGAAAATTACAGGATAAAATATTTGGAATCTCATCTTAAATTTGAGCCAATAAAACTTTAAAAATCTTCACGGGTTCCCGAGATATGGCTGAAATTGTCCAAGCTTCTCTGCGCCGAGTATCAGTCGGCTAGCACCACTGTCGGCCGGCCTGCCTGCCCGACTGAAACTCGACGCAGACAGGTTTGGACATTTTTGGACGTCCCTCAACCTGTCATGACCACATTGTATTTTTATAAAAATACCTATTCTATAATTTAGTGCTAATTTAGTGCTAATTATTTCTCAAATGACAAACTTAGTGCATTTCAATTTTTATAAAAAAACCTGTGGTGCTGCTAGCTGGAAGTCAAGCTGCCAGTACCACACACTCATATAAAAAAAAACGAGAAAATAAATCGATTTTATTCTTTTACACGCATTGAGTGCTAATTTAGTGCTAATAAATGCCCAAAGAACAAATTTTTTGCTTTGCAATTTTGATTAAAAAAACCTGTGGTGCTGCTAGCTGGAAGACAAGCTGCCAGCACCACACTCATATCAGAAGAACGAGAACATGAATCGATTTTATTCTTTCACACGAATTTAGTGCTAATTTAGTGCTAGTTAATGGCCAAAGAACAAATTTGTCGCTTAGCAACTTTGATTTTTTTTAAACCTGTGGTCCTGCTAGCACGAAGTCAAGCTGGCAGTACCACACTCATGTCACAGGAACGAGAACATAAATCGATTTTATTCTTTTACACGAATTTTGTGCTAATTGAGTGATAATTAATGCCCAAAGAACAAATTTTTTGCTTTGCAATTTTGATAAGAAAACGTGTGGTGCTGCTAGCTGAAGGTCAAGCTGCCAGCACCACACTCATATCACAGGAACGAGAAAATAAATCGATTTTAGTCTTTTACACGAATTTAGTGCTGATTAATGCCCAAAGAACAAATGTATTGCTTTTCATTTTTATTTAAAAAAACCTGTTGTGCTGTGAAGTGCAAAAAAAGTCTAAAAAGAGATTGTTTAGATGCACGAATTTTTTATTATGATATTGAGATAAATAAATTAAAATTACTATGCTTCGGATGAGAGTTTTGAAGATGACGTTTTAAACTGGTGGTATTGTTACTCGTCCTTTTTATATTTTTCTCTTTTAAGAAATTGTCCCAGCAGCACAGTTTGCATTTTCCCCATTTTATTTCATTCAAATCCAAAAAGAAATGAAAAAAGTCTTTTAAAGTTTTCCGTTGTATTTTCTCCGTTTCAATGAGAAGGCAGTTGATTCTTTTAGTGGATCTTGATTATTATTACTATTTCTGAAATAAGGTGGAAATCAAACAGACAGTTCACAATAATTCACATCCAGAAAGGATGTAATTTTAATTTAAAAAAATGCAAATTAGATGCATAAAAAATTAATTTTATCATTATAGAGAAGTGAAAATACTTAGACGATTCTTCATGTAGGTTTTGCTTAAAGTTGTTTTCTGCTAAAAGTATTGAAAATTGTCTAGCCGAAAAAAATCTGGGAATTTTTCGGCATCAAAGCTGAAAAAGTTGAATGCGCCAAAGAAAAATTATTTATCATTTTTGGAGCTTCTAGATTTTCATGTTATTTTTAGGGCTTCACAAAAAATAGATTTTCTTCTACAATATCACATGAGCTCAAGTAAAAACTCGGAAAAATTGAGAATATCATGCAGATTCCGAAAAAAAATTAACATTTATGATTTTTCCAAATCTTTAATTTGAAAAAAAAATTGACGCGGCATATTTACCAATTCCTTTCAAATTTCACGCAAGTTATGATTTACACAACAGCAAACTTTTTAATACATGCAGAGAACATAAAAAGTAGTTATTTCATACCTAACCTTAAATTCTGCTTAAGATTTTCGAAATTTATAAATTAATATTCACTCTTCTTTTTTCTCTTGGATTGCTAACATATTTTTATAAAAATTTCGTAAGCCACTCATGTTATTAATTTATGTAACAAAATGTATCCCAGAATTTTGTACTGTATGAAATACGGAATTATTTGTAACATATCAGCACGTTTGAACATTAGAATTACAAAAAGCTGACTTTTTTCCATATTAAATCAATGGAAAACTTCATTAAGAACTTCACTAAGTACACAGGGGGAAGCCCGCTACGCCGGCCCTTCTGGATACGTGGTTTTTCCCGGCATTGTTTTCTTGGGAAATTTTCAATCAATTTGTAGACCTGGTCAATTATATTTGTGAATTTCATTCCAGTTCCCCCGCTCCTAATGGTCGGTGACCCTAATGGGCATAACTTTAAACACCTGAAAAGGATTATTAACAAGTGTACCCTAAATACTCTTCTATCTATCAAACCTAATGGTCAAAGGTAAAAATAATTCACTTTGAAAAATATACAATCCTATTTAAAAAATGATTCTTCTTGATGTTCACTTATTACTTGTTTATAACAAAACGAAAAGTAAAGTGAACTTGCAGGTGAATCCACACAACAAAACAACCAGACGCATTTTTTTTTCTCTTTTTTGTGACTACACTTAGCACTATAGGGCTCTAAATGAGCACTTAATTCGTGTCGAAGAATAAAATCCATTTATGTTTTCGTTCTTGTGATATGCGTGTGGAGCTGGAAGCTTGACTTCCAGCTAGCAGCACCACAGCTTTTTTATAAAAATTGCAAAGCACTAAATTTATCACTTGGGCATTAATTAGCACTAAATTAGCACTAAATTCGTGTGAAAGAATAAAATCGATTTATGTTCTCGTTCCTGTGATATGAGTGTGGTGCTGGCAGCTTGCGCTTCAGCTAGCAGCACCACACGTTTTTTCATCAAAATTGCAAAGCAACAAATTTGTTCTTTGGGCATTAATTATCACTAAATTAGCACTAAATTCGTGTAAAAGAATAAAATCGATTAATGTTCTCGTACCTGTGATATGAGTGTGGTGCTGGCAGCTTGACCTTCAGCTAGCAGCACCACACGTTTTTTTAATCAAAATTGCGAAGAAACAATTTTGTTCTTTGGGCATTAATCAGCACTGAATTAGCACTAAATTCGTGTAAAAGAATAACATCGATTTGTGTTCTCGTTCTTATGATATGCGTGTGGTGCTGGCAGCTTGACTTCCAGCTAGCAGCACCACAGGTTTTTTTATCAAAATTGCAAAGCAACAAATTTGTTCTTTGGGCATTAATTAGCACTAAATTAGCACAAAATTCGTGTGAAAGAATAAAATCGATTTATATTCTCGTTCCTGTGTCATGAGTGTGGTGCTGCCAGCTTGACTTCCAGCTAGCAGGACCACAGGTTTTTTAAATCAAAATTGCTATGCGACAAATTTGTTCTTTGGTCATTAATTAGAACTAAATTAGCACTACATTCGTCTAAAAGAATGAAATCGATTTAAGTTCTCGTTCTTATGATATGAGTGTGGTGCTGGCAGCTTGACTTCCAACTAGCAGCCCCACAGGTTTTTTATGAAAATTGCAAAGCACTAAATTTGTTATTTGGGCATTAATTAGCACTGAATCAGCACTAAATTCATGTAAAAGAATAAATTCAATTATGTTCTCGTTCTTGTGATATGAGTGTGGTGCTGGCAGCTTATATTCCAGCTAGCAGCACCACAGGTTTTTTTATCAAAATAGCAAAGCAACAGGTTTGTTCTTTGGGCATTTATTAGCACAAAATTAGCACTAAATTCGTGTAAAAGAATAAAAGCGATTTATGTTCTCGTTCTTGTGATATGAGGGTGGTGCTGGCAGCTTGACTTCCGACTAGCAGGCCCACAGGTTTTTTATGAAAATTGCAAAGCTACAAATTTGTTCTTTGGGCATTAATTAGCACTAAATTCGTGTAAAAGAATAAAATCGACTAATGATCTCGTTCCTGTGATATGAGTATGGTGCTGGCAGCTTGACTTCCAGTGAGCAGCCCCACAGGTTTTTTATAAAAATTACAAAGCACTAAATTTATCATTTGAGCATTAATTAGCACAAAATTAGCACTAAATTATGGAATAGGTATTTTTGCAAAAATACTATGTGGTCATGTCAGGTTGAGGGACGTCATTTTTGGTCATATCTCCGTAATCCATCAATATTTTTGAAGCTTTATCAACTTGAATTAAAGATAAGATTTCAAGGATTACGTCCTCTAAATGACATATTTTTACATCAAATTTCCAGGGTCATGCCATGAGTTAAATTCGAGAAATTCTTGATTTTGTTTCTCAAACATCTTAGGCAATAAGTCATCAGTAATTGTTAGTAACACTCTTGCTTAGCCGTGTAATATTCAGATTTATTTTTTATTCTATTCCAAAAATGAAATTTTTCTTCGAATATAACCAAAAAAATATATATATTATGTTTTACCTGTTGATATGTCCATTCTTGATCCTCGAAAATGTACGCAATTTTTTCGGGATGAGAAGCAGCAAGATTTGAAAAAACTCTTGCCACTGTAAGCCTTCGAGTTTCCCACAGCCATAGTAGAGCATTGACTTTTAGAAACCGAAAAGCTCCTCTGAAAAAAAAAAATTATTTATTTTCTTATTATATTTATCTCTTATTAGATTTAGTGAAATAAAATATGTTACGCTCATAAATTTATTATACAAGAATGACAGATTCAAAAAAATATTAACAATCAATTTCAATCCGATAAAATTCTGCATCAAACTGTCATGGCAGATTTTCGAAAAAATCGTTAATTACCTTTTTATTTAATAACAAAAATGAAGAAATAAATGTTGCGAAATACTTGGATTTGTTCATAAATACCTAGAAAAGATGAAACTAGTATCCAAGAAAGATGTTAAATACGAATGCAAACGTTTAAAAATTGATTGAATTTGTAATAAACAAATAAGTGAAAGAAAATAGTTTCGTGGAGATTGGCAGTGATTTGTTACTTAATTCGCACTAGATTTGCACCAGGAAGATCATGTACAGATCAGATATTTAGCCTAAGACAGATCACAGAAAAAAGCTTGAGAGTAGGAAAGAAAGTTTTCTGTGCATTTATTGACCTAGAAAAAGCATTTGACACGGTAAATAGAAGTAAACTTTGGGAAGTTCTTAAAGAATACGGAGTAAATGGAGGGCTCCTGCAAGCAATAAAAACAATATATACAGGCAGTAAAGCGAGCGTAAGGGTAAACGGGAAACTGAGTGACTGGTTCGATATTACGCAAGGCGTGAAACAAGGATGCGTTATGTCCTCGTGGCTATTTATCATATTCATGGATAAGTGTCTAAGAACTGCACTCTTCGACGAAGAAGGTGTAGATCTCCAAACAGTTAAGGTACGTGGGTTAGCTTTCGCAGATGACAAGATTGTTATGGCAGAATCAGTCGAGGACTTGCAAAGAATGTTGAATAAACTTCATACAAGCATGAAGGACATGGGACTCAAAATTAACGTAAATAAAACAAAAATCATGGTGTTTGAGGGAAAGAGTGAGAAAACAATGTGCAACATTGTCCTAAATGATGAGAGATTAGAACAAGTTGACAAGTACGTATATCTAGGTAGTCTATTCACTAGCGACGGAAAAATAGATGGGGAGTTAGATAGGCGCATAAATAAGGGTAAACAGGTTATCGGTAGAGCAGGGTCCATCCTAACAAATAAAAACATATCAAAAAAAGCTAAAATGGCCATACACAATTCTATATTCGTACCGACTGTACTATACGGTAGCGAGACATGGACCTGTCAAGAAAAGGACAGGAGTAAAATTAACGCGATCGGCATGAAACCTCTGCGCATAATATGCGGGAAAACACTAATGGACAAAGTCCGAAACGAGACAATCCTCAAAGAATGTGGTGCAAAAGAGACAATAATTGACACATGGGAAAGAAATCAGTTAAGATGGTTCGGACATCTTGAAAGAATGAAAGATGAACGACTGACCAAACAAGTGTATAAAGGTAAAGTAAATGGCATAATGCCCAGAGGTAGACCGCCAAAAGAATGGTTAGAATCTGTAAATGAGACATTAATCCGTAGAGACATAAGAAGCCATAGGAACACAAGAGCTTGCATGAAAAAATGCATGGACGTGAAGGAAGCTAGAGTAGTATGCCAGGACAGAAAAGTGTGGCGACAAATAGTTTGTAAACAGAGTGACAGTAGAATGAATGACGCCTGAAACAAAGATCTTGGATACTAATGGGCCCAAGTGGAGAACCATACATAACAATTTTGTGAGGCTCTTCACTTGGGGTGATCGCTAGAGAGATTGATCAGCAACCTGGGTCGGAGCAGTGTTGCGGAGTAAACGTGTCATTTAAATAAATAACACGAGAATTCCAGATCAATCTAAAATATATATACCTAACACTTATATACCTATCCACCTCATACCTATTTTCCTACCTACCTTATACCTATATACCCATATACACACTACTATTCTCCAACCGAGCAAGTCACGCCTACCCCGAAAGGGAAATGGCTTAATGGTATAATAATAATAATAATAATGTACAGAAAAAGCTTTTTAGTTGAATTAATAAAATTTAATACGTAATTTGTTATTTTATAAACAAACTTTATAAAAAGTCATCCAGATCAGGTATTTATTATGGAACAAATAAAGTTTTCTCTACGGAATCGATCATACGTTACTTGGAAATAAAAAATTAGTAACATATTGTCATCCAATAAAAAATTGTTCAAATAATCTTAATTAACCAATGCACTATTTGGCTATTTTTGAACGTAAAAACTTAGTTCTTTCGACGCAATCAACTGTAAATAAGTAACTTCTCAATTTCTTTATCGGCAAAAACAAAGTTTTATCTTGTAATGTATTTATAAACAAAATTAAATTTTTTTTCACGGAACTAACAGCCAATTATTTAGCAATGACTTCTTGATATGAATCGATAATATTTTACAATTTTTCAAACAACCTTAATTAACAAATGCCTTATTTGGTTATTTTTCATTTAATTAACGTATCCGTACACAGTATATAATATAGGACATTAAGAAATAATTAAATTTCCGTAACAAATCATCAAGGTGCTCATGAAGTGATTTTCAGTACATTCCACAAGAATAACGCAAGTTTTAGTTTTTCAAATTCATTAGACGAGAAAAAACTGTCCATGATATTGTTAATAACAATAACAGTAGTGTATATCGCGGTGGTAGTGCCTACAAAAAGTTTCAAAATTTCTTATTAACAATTGATTACGTTGAAAGAACCAAGTTTAAATGCTGAAAAATAACCAAATAATGCATTTGTTAATTAAGTTTGTTTACACAATTATCCAATGTTATCGATTCATAGCAAGAAGTCATTGCTAACTAATCGGCTGTTAATTTGCTGAAAAAAACGGAATTTTATTTATAAATACAAAACATGATGACAAATTGTTTAAACAATTGTTGTTCACAACTAAAAAACTAAAAAACTTTTTTTGTCCATAAATTGTTCAAATTCAGTAAAAATCAAGTGACGAGACGCCTCCCAAACTTATTTCTGCTCTACTTCCCCTTCTTCTCGCTTCCCCAGCTAACACCCCCTTCCCCTAATTCCCTTAACCAGCCATAACTTCCCCCCTCCTACTCACCCTCACTTCTACTAATTTCCCCTACTTCCCCTCACTTACACTCACTTCCTCTACTTCCCCTCCCTAATTTCCCCCCCACTTTTCCTAATCACCCATCCCTCATTTTTTCTCACTTCCATTACTTCCTCTACTCCCCCTTTATTTTCCCTACTTCCCCTCACCTATTATCCCTGATTTACCCTACCTCACCTGCTTCCCGTCAAACGATTTCCCCTAACCTACCCAAGTTCTTCTCCCCTAATTTCCCCTCATTCCCTCTCACTTCCCCTACTTGCCTACCTCTCATTTCCACTTTCATCATTTCTCCGCACTTCTCCTACTCACCTTCATAACCCATCACTCCTCCTACCCTATACCCCTTTATGTCTCCTACTTCACCTACTTTCCCTTTTCTTTTTCTCAATAATTTCCCAACTCCCCCCCCCCCCCCCTCATTTCCGCTGATTGCTCCCACTTCGTATACTTCCCCTCCCCTTGTTTCCACTGCTTCTCCTTAATTCCCTTTCTTCTCCTATTCTTATTTCATCTCACTTCCCCCAGTTCCCCTCCTCTAATGTCTTTTCATTCCCTCTTATCTCTCCTACTTTCCTACCCCTCATTCCCCCTCACTTCCCCTAGCCACCTCTCCTCATTCCCTTTCTTCGGAAAAAAGTATACGACGGATGGACACATGATCGAAACCCTAAAAACGGTACACTTCAAAAGTAAAATTTTTTTCCTCATTTTTGGTAACAAATAAAAAAGTTAAAAAAAAAATTAATCGGCCATGCCGCATAGTGGGAGGAATCGGGAATTTACTATTCATAATAATCTACTTCAGCCCACAATTAACGTTTAATTAATATGGAGCGTTTCCGGACATTTTATAAAAAGCATTACACAAAAATAGTGATAATTATTAACTGTTATTTCAAAATACCTAAAAAATAGTGTTGATATTATTCAGAAATTTTTCATTTTAATTTTGTAGATTGGGACAGGTGCGTAGTAGGACATTTTCCCTACTTTTTTATTTATAATTTCTTAACGGAATCGTCTAAAATTTACTGAAATAATTTAAGAAAAAATGTATTATTCAAAGGAAAAGTGGAAAATGACTGGGACTTAAAGTGGTCAACTTTTTGGCAATAACCCACCTATATACTTTTTTGCAAACTTTGACTAATAATTGATACAACCAAAAAATTGTTCGTTACATCTTCTGGTAGAATTTATTTTTATTTATTTATTTTTTGTTAATAAAAGTATAAATTTGTGCGAAAATGACCAACACTAGACTAGAAATATTTCCTACAGACAAGTGGATCGCATTTTTTCTGAAAATGTGATCTTGAATTCAAGTACATGCGTAAGGGCTTTGATTAAAAGTGAATTACCAACCACGCGCGGAGGTAATTTCAAAACCATTTCATATATGACCATATATGTAGGTATGTGCACATTCCACATAGACGAATGTTTTCAACTTTGATAATATCGACGAACCCGTGACATCCTCTTCCTCGTATTAAATTGGTTAATTCTAACAGTCAGGAGCGGAACTTATGGAACATTCAGTGAAAATTAAGTCAAGAAGGAGAATCCACATAAATAATGAAATTTCAAAATTGAAAAAATGGGAACTATACTTAGATTTATTTACGATGGAATTATTTGATCAGGTATGATAAAATAAATAAAGTATGATAAAAGAGAGCGATTAACGCTCGTAAACGCTAAAAAGTACTGTCCAAGCGTCTCGTGATACCCAAATTTCAAAAATTAAAAATTTTTAAAATGTGGCTTTGTAGACTGACAAGACAGAACTTTATTCTACTTGAAGTTTTTTTCTCCCGAAGAACATTTTAATTAATCGAATTCAAAAAGTGAAGTAAATTTTCCCGTTAATTCAATTATTTGTTAAAACGTATATCGTCATAACTCAGACAAATATTATTTAAACTTTTTGAAATTTAGTATACACACGCAGTATACTCTAGGAATGTCTAGAAATGACGAAAAAACATTAAAGCTGTCTCTTATTTAATAATAAATAATTGCAAATTAAGCATTGAGCACTATCAGGCAGCGTAACTCGCCGTTGGCGGCATTATATGCCGCATTCTATAAAATACATAATTTGTTCATCTTTCAATTAATCAATCTAAAAATTTGCAAAAATCTTTCCTGAATCGTGAGCAACAAATACTGTTCGGCTGCTTTTCACCGTCATCTGAAATTGTGGGGAGTTAGA
>CAKNYM010050693.1:66691-118302 GCA_932195095.1 Andricus curvator
AAGTGTGAAAACCTAGACGACAAATGTGTCCGAGCGCGCAGCGCGAGGTGAATGCATTATCGAGCGCGAAGCGCGAGATGAATACCTAATAGAGCGCGAAGCGCGAGATCCAAAAGGTTCGCTCCCTAGGCGCGTGGAAATTTGCTAATTAAATTAAATTTAATTAAATCTAATCTAATTTAATAAAATCTAATTAAATTTACAATTGATTAGAAAAAAATTCTGAGAACTAATTAAATTATGATAATTAAATTATGAAAAAATATATAATAAAATTGAATCAATGAAAATAAAAAATAATAACGTGAATGATATGTGACACCTATGCGGTCAGAGTCATACTGGCTGCGTACATTGTATCTTATGCAATTTACAATTTACAACGGTGATCAAGTAGAATATGATATTGCTATATGATAATATTCATTTATATAAGGTATATCTCTTTCAAATTTACTTCAAATGTAATGTTTATAACAAAATTAAATAATCATTTTACTATTTCCCACTCTATAAGTTTGACGCTGTTTTACTAATTTCAAGCAGTGAATGAATTGTAGCTAGAAATTATTTAATTTTGATGATTCATCAGTCAAACCTACTAATTCATCAGTAAATATAACTGATTCATAGCTAGAATTCAGTCACTGATTGATATTAGTAAAAAATGTATTCAAATTCAGAGAGCATATATAATTTAAAAACTATTTTATAGTTATCGTCGTTTCTCAGTTTTCTGTATTTTTTTGTTTGTTAACTTACCTCTCATAATTCGAATTTTTCCACTTTTAGAGCAAATTATTTGAATAAAATTATATTAAAATGAAAAATCCCATTCACTTTAATAAAGTTTTATTCATTGGGTCAGCTGAGTAACCGAATTTCTGTAGCCAGATTTTAGTTACAGCCAAATAGTACAAATATACTATTTCATTAGTAATTATTGTTACTCGCATGTGCACTAATTAAACTGGTAATTATAGATTTCTATACCCTTTTTCAAGTAAATTATCCCACAAAAAAAAACTGAATGCGAGAAATATTTCAGTTATTTATATTCTTCTTGATAAATTAGCTGGATCTTTAATAATTTAGATTTAGAGAAAAACCAATAATTTCATTATCAGAAACTTCAATACAACGATAAAACTTTGTTCATGGTATGACTTTTCAATCTCCATAATTTGAATATCCAACTAAATTTAGATTGATGTGCTCCTGTTTATTGTTTATTATAAAGTTGATATTGGATTATTATAATAACAATAATATCCAATTGATTTTCTTATGTATTTGAAGTTGGACTTCTAATCTTGATCTCTCTAAATTTGAATCAGTTCAATTTTTTACTGATTTCAATCAGTGACGGAATTCTGGTTATAAATCAGTTACTTTAAATGGTGAGTTAGTAAGTTCAACTGATTCGTCACTGAAAACTAACTCATTCATTAGTGAAAAGTAACTGATTTATATCTAGAATTAAGAAACTGATTGAAATTAGTAAACATTGTAAGGGTCGTTGCCAAAAATTTGTAAAATTTGGAGGATAACTTTTTATTAGAAAGGAATTTTTAAAAAACGACTGAATTTTTTTCCAATTTCAAAATTAAAGAATCACATTTTTAGAGTGAATCAAAATTACACTCAGAAAACGATTTGGTTGAATCAACGACATTTTTGTTGGTTCAACCATAGAATTTGGTTATTATATGGACAACAAAATATTTGGTTGACCCAACTCAATTTTTTGGTGGTTTTAACAAAATCTTTTGGTAGATGGAGTATTTGGCTGATTCAACCAAAAAAATTGGTTAGGCCAATCAAATATTTTGTTAAATCAACAAAAATGTGCTCAATTTAACCAAATTTTCATGTATATCCAATAAAACAGTTTGTTTGGTTGAAGAAAAATTGTTTTCTGAGTGTATAATGAAAATTATGCGTATCTGCGTTTTCTGTTAATACAAGCAGATTAGAAATTATTTTATTTCGTGAACAATTAACTAAAATAATTTTATCATAATGTTTTCAAATTAATTTTAACACCAACGTATTTTTGAGAAATTAAAATAGTATTTTGTGTATCAAAGGCGTAAAGAAGGCTATTTTGACGAGTGTGAACTTGCCGCCCGAGCGAAGCGAGGTCGGCAGTCGTACGAGGCAAAATAGCCGTACACCCTTGATACACACCATACTTTTTGTCCTACCCTTCTTGAAAACAAGCATGTTAAGCAGATAGAGGATGTTTGGTGTACTTGACAATTTTAGATTATAAGTGAAAGAAAGAAATAGCGTACTTTGCAGAAGGAAGACTGTGGGGTCCAGCGTTACTATTTTTCTAAAGATAAAGATAATTATATGTAGCGGGCGTGAAGTTTTATGTAGCGGACGTAAAGTGTTATATAGCGGGCGTAAAGTGTTTTGTAGCGGGCGTAAAGTTTCATGTTCGCCCGGCGGCGGAGTACGCATGTGCGAAAGTCACTGGGCTGGAAGCTGCCACATTACGCCTGCCTCACGTGCACGCAATGGCGCGTTTTCAAGGGGGGTCGGACAAAAAATAAATTATATTTATTCTATCCTAAAATATAAATATTACTTTCAAGCATAATTTGAAGCACTTTCAGAACTAAAATATTCATCCCTATACATAATTTTTAGGTTCCGAAAATTAATAAAAATAATAAATATTCAAGATGTTAAATTTAAATATCAATCATCTGGTCTATCTTTTTGCAATTAAAAATATTACAAATGCTCATTGAAGAAAAAAGATCCTAAATCCTCTAAACTAAATCCTCCGTAGTTTAGTAGTAAGAGCACCTGTCCAGCAATCAGTTTACGTGGGTTCGATTCCCACCGAAGCTATTAAAACAGAGGACATTTTTTCGCCGATAATTAATCATTCAAAATATTTGGCAGAATGAATAAATGAATAGTAGATTATTATATTTGATAATAATATTAATTCGATTTCCTTATGTATTTAAATTTGGACTTTTTGATGCTGAAAATTACTTAGACCGGAAATTCAGGTTGTCAGTATTGACAGTATTAATTGTTGATTTTTTTACCACGTGCCACCTACTGTTGCTCATTTCAGACATACATCACGTCCCCTTAAAAGTGCGCAACAAAGGTAAGCAGCAGATAAACATGTGTGTGCAAGTCTATTTATAAATTAATAAATGTGTCACGATCACTCTGATACACTCTCCATTTTACATCGTCAATCAAATATGATTAAAATTATTACTTATATATACTTTTCTTTAAATAAAAAGAGAAACAAAAACTTTGAGTACAAATAAATTAACTTTTCTACCACTTATAAACACTCACAATAACAATGCCTAAAGTTTAAAAAAACTCACATATTATTGATACACTCTAAATTTAAAACAGTCAAAATTTTACATATAAAATTATTCAAGCATATTTTTGACTTAAAGTTCAGTCATTTTTACTGACAAAACGGTCGTTTTAACAGATGAATAGTCAATATTGCTGACTGAATCGATCATTCAGTCTAAGGACTTATTTGTCTGCTATAATAAAATAGTACAAGTATTTCTTAATTAAATTTCCAAATAAAATTCGTACATTTTATTGAATAATTTAAATTAGCCATTAATGACTGATTAACACGTTGAAAGGTACGGATTAGATCATTCAAAATTACTGATTAGATCATTGGACGTAACTGATTAGACCAAGTTGTCTTTATTGGTAGAAAATAGATCTTCTTGGTTCAAAATTAATTTTTTTGCTTAATTTCGACTGCTTTTGATTTATTTTTGAGCTAAAGTATTGAATATTACATTTTTTGTCGAGTAGGGTAAGGAGGGGCAGCGCCGACCAGTTAACAGTCAAACTATAAGCATAAAATTTTCACATGTCATTCAGAATCAATTACTATTAGCATAATTATCAGTATACTGGCACTGTATTCATATTCATAATAGTTTTCCATACATTTCAAATTCATCACACATTCATTAAAAAGTTTGTACGTATTTTCAGGCAGAAAAAAGTGAAACACATGATTTTCTAATAGCAATTTGTATACATTTTCTCAACTTTTGTATCTAACGATTTTTTTTATTTAAAAAAAAGTACAGGTAGATCAAATATATTAAAATTATAATATATTAACCCAACGCATCATAGTAACAAATTTTATAATTAAAGGAAAGGACATTGCCTTTTAATTTTCAGGAATTGATAATAACTTGCCAATTTTTTTAGACATAATTTTGCTTTGGCCTCAATTATTTACGATATTTAATATACTTTAGACTTGAATTACGTTCAATTATTATAATGCCATATTGTGATATTGTTTTATCTGTCAAAATATCAAATTTTTATGCTGTAAGTATTGCCATTAATGTTGAAAACTTTATATTTCTGACAGCGAATCTTTCATTCTTTCGTTGTCAAAACTGTTTTCTGCATAATTTTTCTTTTATAACGTCATTCTTCAAGATTTTAGTAAGTTATACTATCTCTATCATAAAATAGATTTATTTAATGCAAAGTAGAATTAAAATTGTTAAATAATAGCGATGTTATAAGCAAAGTTGCCTTTGCCCCACCGGTCGGCGCTGCCCCTCCTTACCCTATTCATTTTTAAAAATTAAAAATTCAACTACTTGGTTCAAAGTTGAACTAATTTGTTAAAAATTAATTTTTTCGGTAATAATTTTTTATTTTAGTTTAAAATTCATCTGTTTGGTTGAAAATTGAAGTATTTCAAACTATTTAAATTTAATCTATTCCATTTTTTGTTGAAAAATGATATTTTTTAGATACAAATTCAATTCTTTTGATTTAGGGTTCGAATATTTAATTGACAATTCATATTTTTTTGGTTTAAAATTCAACTACTTAATTGAGAGTTAAATGACTTTGTTAAAAATGCAGTTTTTTTGTTAATAACACAGCCACACAAAAAAAAACTTTTTTTCGGATCTGGAGGTCAGACCATGTTTACAATAGGTTTTTGGGGTCGCTGAATCTGAATCCGAGGTCCAAAAAACCCCAGCACGTCAGGGTTCTGACATAACCACAAAAAACGTCATAAAAAAATCTTTTTTCGGGTCTGGAGGACAGGCCATGTTTCCTATATGTTTTTGAGGTCGCTGAATCCGAATCCGAGGTCCAAAGAACCCCATCACGTGAGGGTTCTGACATAACCTCCAAAAACCTCATAAAAAATCATTTTGTGGGTCTGTAGGTCAGACCATGTTTCCTATATGTTTTTGGGGTCGCTGAATCCGAATCCGAGGTCCAAAGAACCCCAGCACGTCAGGGTTCTGGCATAACCTCAAAAAACCTCATAAAAATTTTGTTTCCGGTCTGGAGGTCAGACCAGGTTTACTATATCTTTTTGGGGTCGCTGAATCCGAATCCGTAGCATCCAGGGAACCTCCTCGCGGTGACGGCGGGCAACGGAATGAGCCTGTGATCCGGCTAAGTCCCGGGAGTACGGCTTTGATGCCGTCGTGGCAGGCGCACCCAAGCGTTTTACGATGCAGACAGTCGGATCCTCAGGATTCGGATTCAGCGACCCCAAAATCATATAATGAACATGGTCTGATTCCCGGACTCGATCAAAATTTTCATGAGATTTTTTGAGTTTATGTCAGAATTCTGACGTGCTGGGGGTTTTTGGACCTCGGATTCGGATTCAGCGACCCCAAAGACATATAGTAAACATGGTTTGAATTCCAGACACGAAAAAAGATTTTTTTATACGGTTTTTTTGAGGTTATGTCAGAACCCCGATATGCTGGGGTTTTTTGGACCTCTGATTCGGATTCAGCGACCCCAAAAATATATAGTAAACATGGTCTGACCTCCAGGCCCGAAAAAAGATTTTTATGAGGTTTTGTGAGGTTATGTCAGAACCCTGACGTGCTGGGGTTTTTTGGACCTAGGATTCGGATTCAGCGACCCCAAGAGCCTATAGTAAACATGGCCTGACCTCCAGATCCGCAAAAAGATTTTTTTTTGTGTGGCTGTGATTCATCATTTTATTTAAAAACTTATTTCAGTGGTTGATAATTTAACTATTTTGTTGAAAATTCGTTGTTTTTTTACATTCTCATTCTAATGAGAAGGTATTGGTTTTATGTAAAATTTGACATAGTCGGTTTTCATCAAATGTCCACGTTTTGAGACCTCCTGAGTCAGAAAAAACGATATTTACGAAGGTGTCTGTCTGTCTGTAGTCTGTCTGTCTGTCTGTCTGTAGCCACGATAACTTTCGAAAAAATGATCAGATTTGATTGAGCTTTGGCACACTTTTTTATGGCCGAAAAATAGAGAACGAGTTCGTTAACCAGCTATTTTGGATGAAAATCCAAAAAGTGAGCACATTTTGAAAATTTTTGAGACCACTTTTTTGGAAGATTTGAAAATTCTATGTACGGTTATTAGTAGTACGTAAAATGACGAACAAAATATTCTTATGACTTTTCGTGATAAAAAAAAAATTACTGGAGTTATAGCATTTTCAAAATTCCAAAAAACAAACGAAAATGAACATTTTAAGCCGAAAAACGCACGATATGAAAAAAAGTCAAGAGGAGAAAAACGTTGATTCCTGAACACCCTATAATATTTTCATGACAACTTTTTGAATTTTTCGAAAAATAAAAAATTCAAATTTTGATCGCACAAAAAATTAATGAAAAATCAAAAAAGCCATTTTGCTGTAAAACTATGCAAGATACCAGAAAAGATCATCTCACCAAAATTGTGCACCTAAAAAAGATCTACAAATTTCTTATGATTCACTTTTTGATATGACGCGTAGTTTTTGTTTTATTCGTAAAAAACAGCATTGAAAATAGAAAAATCAAATTTTCAGACGAATATTACCAGCTACGAAAAAATGACCGAAACAAAATTTGTTCATCCATGGAAGAGGTACAAATTTATTGTGACTCATGTTTCGATAGGATGCGTGGTTTTTGTTTTATTCGTGAAAATAACATTGACAGTAAAAAAAATCAAAGTTTTGAAAAAACAATGCAAGGTACGAAAACATATAAATGAACAAAAATTGTGCATTCAAAAAAGACTTACACACCCGTAATCAATTTTTGTGGTAAGAATATATTCAAAATGAAAAAATTAACTTTTTTGATAAACGGCACAAGCTAAAATAAAATGTTAACTAATAAAATTTGTCGCCTCAATTATATCATTACTTTTCATTTGAAATCAAATACAAATTTAGTAATTTGTATATGAAGAACATATAACACGAAGCACAAAGTGCGCGCTCAGTGTATTTACCAAATCGCACGCCGTAAGTGCGCTCCAACTTTTTTGTTTCTATCATACGGTTCAAATGATTTTCAAATCAAATATCGAGCGCGGAGCGCGAGTGTCTGGATGAGAATGTGTTCCTTAAGGTCGATAGAACCTTGAGTAAATAAAGTTCCTTTTCAGTCTAAAATAAAAGAAAATTTAACAATCACTTAATATGTAGAGGTTTTGATAATTTTATAATATTTGCAAACAAACTTTTTCTTTTCATCGAAGTCGAACACGAAGTTCAAAAATCTAGAGGAGCCTAGCGTAAAGCGCGATGCAAATACGCCCGAGCGCGTAGCGCGAGGTGAATACATAATCGAGCGCGAAGCGCGAGATAAATATATGATCGAGCGCGAAGCGCGAGATCCAACAGTCGCGCGCCCTAGGCGCGCTCAAACTTGCGAGCGAAGCGAGCCGCGCGCGAAGCGCGCCATGAGAATGTGCCCGCGAAGCGGGCAGATTTTTTTTTGTTGAAAATTAATGTTTCCAACTAAAAATTTATCCATTCCATTTTTGAAAGAATGATTTTTTTTAGTTGAAAATTCAACTATTTTTTTGAAACGTAATGTAGTTTGTTAAATATTCGTCTTTATTGGTAGACAACTCAAATTTTCACTGAAAATTTATCTTTTTGGTTAAATTTAACTGTTTTTTATTTCAAATAAAAATATTTTTGGTTAAAATATGAACTGTTTTTTATTCAAAATATAAATGATTTTTAGTTGAAATATCAATTTTTACATTTTTTGTTGCGAATTCATCTTTTTATATTGAAAATTCATCTCTTTGGTTAAAAATTTAGATGAAAAAAATTCGTTTTTTTATGTTTGAAAATTAATTCTGTTAATTAAAAATTTAACTATTCTTTTTTTTTTGGTTTAAAAAATATTTTTATAAATTGCAAATTCAACTATTTGGTTGAAGATTCATGGTTTTTCTGTTGATTAATTTTGCTTTTTGCGAGAAAATTAATCTATTTGGCGGTAAAATTCAATTTTTTTTAAAAATTCAACTAGGGTAGGTTGAAAGTTGAACTGTAGAAATTCATTATTTTGGTTAATTATTGATCACTTAAGTTGGAAATTCATCTTTTTGGTTAAAATTAATCTTTTTTAGTCGAAAATTCAACTTTTTGATTGAATATTCATGCCATTTCATGAAAATTCATCTTTTTTGGTAGAAAATTAATTTTCTTGGCAGAACTGTTTTTTAATTAAACTACTCAGTTGAAAGTTGAACTACTCTGTTAAAAATTCATTGTTTTTGTTAATGATTTATCATTTAAGTTGAAAATTCATCTCTTTGGTTGAAAATTTAACTATTTTGTTTAAAACTCATTTTTTTGTTAGAAAATCAATTTTTTTTAGTTTGAAATTTATCTTTTTTCGGTTAAAAATTAATGTTCTTGGTTAAAAATTCGTCTTTTTTGGTTGAAAATTCAACTATTTGGTTGAAACTTGAACTATTTCATTATTGGTTAAAAATTGACCTTTCTTAGATGAAAATTCAACAGACTGCATAATTTAAAATGACTGATTTCATAATTCACTTTTGACGAATCAGTTACTTTTGTCTGATTCAAATTCAGTAAGTCATCAAAAATTTGAAGTAAAAATAAAATATAGAAGTTCTAGATTACAAGCGAATAGCAATTTACGAAAAAATAAAAAATTTGTAACTAAAACGAATGCTTAAATGTTTAATTAATTGGTCTAGTATAGTCTTCCGGGAAAATATACCGGATTTTAATTTTCTCATCCGGCATATGTTGCTGGTATTTAATTTTCTCTTCCGGTATATATTGCTGGAGTTTAATTTTCGACACAAAAACGTAATTTTTAACCAAATAGTCAAACTTCACACAAAATTGTTGAATTTTCAATCCAAAAAGACAAATTTTCTACAAAACAGTTCAATTTTCAACCCCAGAATATAAATTTCGAACTAAAGTTATGAATCTTCAAACAAAAATAAATAATTTTTTTAAGAAGAAGTATATGTTTAAACAAGGTAGTTGATTATTTAACAAAAGCAGACGAATTTTCAACAAAACAGTTGAATCCTCAACCAGAACAGTTTAATTTTCAACCGAGCATTTGCATTTTTAACCAAAAAGGATGAATTTTCAGCCAAAAAATGAATTTTTAACAAAGCAGTTCAACTTTCAATTAACAGGAAGGGTATCAAAGTGTCAGTCACCGATTTCAATGAAATTTCGCTTAGTTGTAAAGGTCAAAAAAAAAGGAAAAATGTATATTTATTTTTCAGCTGATAAACGTTTTAAAAGGGTGAAAAGCACCTCTAAAGTTCACCCCCAAAAACAGTTATTTCACGATATCTCTGTCTCTATGCAAACATTTTTCTGAAACCAATTCGAGATTGTTTATTATCAAACGCCGATATTATATATAGCATTCTGACCCCCTAGAGATTGCATCCCATATTTTTTGTGAGGGGAATTTTTTTTTTTTATGTTTGCTTCATAAAAATTGTAAAAATAATGAAATGTTTACAAAAATGATTTTATTCGAAAGAAAATCAAATTCTAAAGTTCACGTATTTCAGGGTTTTTCACAAAAGTACATTTCAAGAGGGTAAACTACCCCTTATCAGTATTTTTCACTTTTCATTGAAACATTATTTGTACGTAAATCTAGAGTAAGTGTATTTGTATGTGTTAACTAAAAATAATTTTTATATTTGAGTAGAAACACAAATATAGCGGTTATCGCATTTTGAGGGTTAAACTCCCCTACATAGTGTGTTCATATGTAATAACAACGATGAAAGCGTCAGTAATCGATGTCAATGAAAGTTTTCTTCGTTGTAGAGTACAAAAAAGTAAAAGATAGTATATTTTTTGATCTACTGACAAACATTTTAAACGGGATAAGCACCCCTGAAATTCACCCTTCAATTTTTTTTTAGAATTCCTCTTTTATTATGCATTTCTTTAAACACAGTTTGGAATGATGTCTTGAATATCGCCGTTCGATAATAAACTGCCGCCAACTGGATTTTAAAAAAAAATTGCATAATAAAAGAGGAATTCTGAAAAAACTTCTCAAGGGTGAATTTCAGGGGTGCTTATCCCCTTACAAAAAATAAGGGATGCATCCTCTGGGGGGTCAAAATGCTGTACATAATATCGGCGTTCGATAATTAACAATCTTCAACTGGTTTCGAAAAAAACTTTTGCTTAGAATCAGAGATATAGTGAAAAAACTGTTTTAGGGGTGAAATTTGGGGGTGGTTTTGATCCCATAAACTTGTGTATACGTACATGAAAAAATTATTTTATTTTATCACTGGAAATTTATAAATTATCATAAAACTACGAAAAAACATTAGACAATGTCCGTTGCTACATATGGGTACACCACAGTAGGGGTAGTTTTACCCCCAAAATGCGACAACCACTTTATTTATGCTTGAATTAAAATATACGCACTATTTATTGATTACAATTATTAATACGCTTACTTTAGTTTTATGTACAAATAATTTTCTAAAGAAAAGTACGAATAAGGGATAGTTTACCCTCCTGAAATGTACTTTTGTGAAAACCCCTGAAACACTTAAACCTTAGAATTTAATTTTCTTGAAAAATAAGGTATTTTTATAAATATTTGATTGTTTTTGCAATTTTTCAGAGCAAAAATTTGGAAAAAATCAATTTTGCCCGTATAAGAAATAAGGGATGCAACCCCAGGAAATAAAAATGCTGTACATCATATCTGCCTTCAATAATAAATAATCTCCAATTGGTTTCAAAAAAAATTTTGCACAGAAACAGAGATATCGTGAAAAAAACTGTTTTTGGGGGTGAACTTTAGGGGTGCTATTCACCTCTTTTGAATGTTTATCGGCGGAAAATTGATTTACGTTTTTGTTTTTTTTTTACCTCTACAACATAGCGAAGTTTCATTGAAATCGGTGACTGACACTTCGATACCCTTCCTTGTAAGTGGTTAGATTTTTAAGAAAATAATTAAATTATCAACCCAAAAGTAGAATTTTCACCTAAACGAGATCAATCCCGAACCAAAAATATAATAGCAGAATTTTTCATAAAAAATGTCAGAAAAAAATTATCTTCCTAGGCTCTAGTAATCCAGTTCGCATTTAATTTTAAAAAAGGAGAAAAAGAGGAAAACTCTTGAAAACAGGGGAAAAAAAGAATTTAATATTCTCGAATATACTTCACGTTAACTATAAACATAAAATTTTCACATGTCATTCAGAATCAATTACTATTAGCATAATTATCAGTATACTGGCACTGTATTCATATTCATAATAGTTTTCCATACATTTCAAATTCATCACACATTCATTAAAAAGTTGGTACGTATTTTCAGGCAGAAAAAAGTGAAACACATGATTTTCTAATAGCAATTTGTATACATTTTCTCAACTTTTGTATCTAACGATTTTTTTTATTTAAAAAAAAGTACAGGTAGATCAAATATATTAAAATTATAATATATTAACCCAACGCATCATAGTAACAAATTTTATAATTAAAGGAAAGGACATTGCCTTTTAATTTTCAGGAATTGATAATAACTTGCCAATTTTTTTAGACATAATTTTGCTTTGAAAAGTACTTGGACAATACATTGAAAAAATTTGAAAGAAAAATTTTAATTTAATAACAATTAAATTTAAAGCAAAGAGAGGCAGCTGATTTTAATTATTGTTCATATGTGACTCTGGAGATTTAAATTAAAAAATTATTTTGTAAATATCTAGAGTTTGTTACAGTTCGGCGACCTGAAAACTAATCAGGGTCAAGCGAATCGCATTGTGTTTTGGATACATGAATTATGTAAGATATTTTCATATATATGTATATATCAAGGAGACGATACACTTCTCTTAGCTAATTTCAATTACTATTACAATTATTATAAATATAAAATATCGTGCAAAGATTTCCAAAGAAATTGTATTCAACAATACGTAAAGAACTTCAATTTTTTATAAATGAAATTCTGATTCCTACTGAACATTTTTTCGTATTGCAAAATTTTAATTCGATTTATTAGCAACTAGTCAGAACTCAAAACAATACAACTATTTTCGAGAATCTACAAAGGTATAATAATGCTCTCAAAACAAGGAAAATAGGGTGATTTTTTTAACAAAAATTAAGGGATAATAGGGGAATAAATGCTTTTTGATCAAATTAATTGGGTACCTAATTCCCAAAATTTGAAGTCGAAATATATTGTATTTTCAATAAAATAGATGAGTTTTCAAGCTCAGAAGTTGAATGTATTGGGAAACATTTGACTTTTACACTCGAAAAGATGAATATTTAACAACAAAGTTAATTTTAAACCCAGAAAGATAAGTATGCAACAAAATAGACTTTTTTTTAAATTTTCAACAAAAAATTTAATTTTCACGCCAAAAAATTAAGCTTTCAACAAAAAAAGATGAAATTTCTACCAAAAGAGATGAATTTTCAAGCCGAACTGATCAATTTTCAACCAAAAAAATTATTTTGCAATCAAGGAGATTAGATTGGTATAAAAAAAGAAGAAATTTTAACCATACAGTCGAGCCATACAGTTGAATTTCTAACTAAAAAATAATAATTTACAACCAAAAATTGAACAGTTTGTGTTAAAAAAATTAGTTGAAAAAAAAACGAATTTTCAATAAGCAAAGAGATGAATCTTCAACCAAAAATAATGAATTTGTAACAAAATAGGTCAACCTTTAACGAGACAGTTTAATTTTTAACCAATAAAGATGACTTCTCGGCGAGAAATGAAATAGTTTATACTTCAACCAACAAATATTTTTTTTTATAAATTATATTAAAATTAAATATAAAAAAATTTATAAAATAAAATAAATGTATATTTTAATAATTTTTTTTCTATCTTCATCTGACGTAACTTCTTTGTTTTACTTTCTTCTTTATAAGCGAATGTTAATATGTATATAATGATATTCGTAAAATACCGGTATCGTATTTTTAACCAAAAGAGATTATTTTGAAACAAAAAGGTAAAATTGGCAAATTTACTACCAAGAATGATTTTTCAGACAAGAAAGAAAAATAATGTCGAGAAAATTGTGGAATTTTCAGGCCGAAAATGTGAACTTTATACAAAACAGTTCAATTTTCAACAAACAAGTTCATTTAGAAATCAAATAGTTAAATTTTCAAATAAAGATATGAATCTTCAACCAACAAAATTCATTTTGAATAAAGTAGTTCAACTTTCAACCAAATAATCAATAAAATAATTAAATTTTCAACCAAAAGAGATGAAATCTGAACAAAAAATATACACTGTAAAAAAAATTTCTGGTAATTTTACCACTTTCATAGTAGGTCCGATTATTACCTACTCCCACGAAGTAGTATAAGGAGATCCAAGTCTATGGGCTATTTCGGAAAAATGTTCACCCATCTTTCCGTGCCCACATCCTATAGCACTTCAGATAACGTATTATAGCGCCTCTTGCGGAAAACCGTTATAACATAGGTTTTGCCGTTGGTTTTCAACAGTTTCAAATTTACTCATGAGAGGCGCTACAATACTTAATCTGGTATGCTGTGGATATGCTATAGGAAGTGGGCACTGAAAAATGGGGGGTATCCTTATATTAGAGTTGGATCTCCTTATACTACTTCGTGCCTACTCCCAAAGTAACGTTCTCACTGACATTAACGAATATCCAATTTTAATATGGGATTCAAATTTTAGGTTATGTAAGTTTCCAGACAGATTCTGTAAAATTACAATGCATTATGAATTTGTAGGTGATGGTATTCTAACCAAAAATATTCGTGTTTTTATTCAACATAGTAAGTTTAGCATCTACATGAGAAATGTGAATAATGGTAATTTGACTAGAAATTGTATTTCCTGTTCAAATAAGGAATACAGCAGAAAGCAATTTTTTAAATGAAAAAATTCATGTTTAATGATACAGTATGTTTTTTTAGTTTCGGTATATTACGTAATTAATACAAAATAAATTAACATATATATGAATATAAATGAATAAATTTATTTTTCTATAATTCGCGAAAAAGTGCCAGTTTTTCCACCTGTTTTTGGTGTAAAAAGTTACCGATTTTTGCTCGATGACGTGGCGCATGCGCAGTGCCGACCTTTCCGGGCAACAGTGACAAAAGTGGACAGATGCAGTGGAAAAAGTAAATGGACAGTGATAAAAGTGAGGCACAGTGGAAAAAGTAAATGTTATTTCGGGTGGGTTCGTGCTGCTTCGGGTGGACTCGTGCATCGTGCGCAGCCAACTTCATTCTATTTTCCGACTGTCGTCCCTAACCTAAAAGCAATTTCCTGAAAAGTCTCGAGTTGTGTAATTTGTATGTACTTTTGTCACTTGGCAAAAGCAAAAAAACACCGTCAGTTTCTCCGAAAATACTGTGCTTGGTTTTTTTCACGAAAAATCGGAAGTTTTGAAGCCCTCAACTTTATGGGCCAACTATTCAATTGTGAGAACCAGCTTATTATTACTGCCATATTATTGCCATGGTTTTGATAATTGCCATTGTCATTGTTGCGTCAATCGACAAAAAATCGCCTTCTTTTTTCACAAAAAACAGGTAAACAAAAACTAGCACTTTTTAACAAATTATAGAAAAAGTATCGTGTCCCACACATTGAAAAAGCGACGATTTAAAACTCGTGTGATAGCCACCCTCGCTCCGCTCGGGTAGCTAACTTCACACTCGTTTTAAATCTCTCGCTTTTTCAACTTGTAGCACAATATACTATTTTTTCAATACATCTTTTAACTATGCAAAATCACATATCACGTACAAACGACAAACGATGTGCACAAAATGTCACAGCCAAAACACAATAATTTGTCGAAGTCACTTGAAGTCGCCTCTGAGTTGCTCCGAGTTCTTTTTTACATTCTCATTCTAATGAGAAGGTATTGCTTTCATGTAACATTTGACATAGTCGGTTTTCATCAAATCTCTACGTTTTGAGACGTCCTGAGTCAGAAAAAACGATTTTTACCAAGGATTTCCAAAGAAGATAATAATCTAATCTAATAATAATAATCTGTAGTCTGTAGTCTGTCTGTCTGTAGCCACGATAACTTTCGAAAAATGATCAGATTTCATTAAGCTTTGGCACACTTTTTTATGGCCTAGAAAGAAAGAACGAGTTCGTTAACCACCTATTTTGGATGAAAATTCAAAAAGTGAGCACATTTTGAAAATTTTTGAGACCACTTTTTTTGTCATTTCAAAGGACGAACAAAATATCTAATGACTTTTCGTGATAAAAAAAAATTACTGGAGTTATACCATTTTCAAAATTCCAAAAAACAAACGAAAATGAACATTTTAAGCCGAAAACGCACGATATGGAAAAAAGTCTAGAGAAGAAAAACGTTGCTTTTTGAACACCCTATAATATTTTCATAACAACTTTTTGAATTTTTTGAAAAATAAAAAATCCAAATTTTGATCGCACAAAAAAATAATGAAAAATTCCATTTTGCTGTCAAACTATGCAAGATACGAGAAAAGATCATTATACCAAAATTGTGCACCTAAAAAAGATCTACAAATTAGTTATTATTCACTTTTTGATATGACGCGTAGTTTTTGTTTTATTCGTAAAAAACAGCATTAAAAATAGAAAAATCAAATTTTTAGACGAATAACACGGGCTACGAAAAAAATGACAAAAACAAAATTTGTTCATCCAAAGAAGAGGTACAAATTTGTTGTGAATCATGTTTCGATAGGATGCGTAGTTTTTCTTTTATTCGTGAAAATAACATTGACAGTAAAAAAAATCAAATTTTTGAAAAAACAATGCAAGGTACAAAAACAGACAAATGAACAAAAATTGTGCATTCAAAAAAGATTTACTAACCTGTAATCAATTTTTGTTGTAAGAATATATTCAAAATGAAAAAAATTAACTTTTTGAAAACCGCACAAGCTAAAATAAAATGTTAACTAATAAAAGTTGTCGCCTAAATTATATCATTACTTTTCATTTGAAATCAAATACAAATTTAGTAATTTTTATATGAAGAACATATAACATGAAGCACAAAGTGCGCGATCAGTGTATTTACCAAATCGCACGCCGTAAGTGCGCTCAAACTTTTTTGTTTCTATCATACGGTGCACAGAACCGAGCGTGGAACGCAAGGTTCAAATGATTTTCAAAGCAAATATCGAGCGCGAAGCGCGTGTGTCTGGATGAGAATGTGTTCCTTAAGGTCGAAAGAACCTTCAGTAAATAAAGTTCCTTTTCAGTCTAAAAAAAAAACAAATTTAACAATCACTTAATATGTAGAGGTTTTGATAATTTTATAATATTTGCAAACAAACTTTTTATTTTCATCGAAGTCGAACACGAAGTTAAAAAATCTAGAGGACCCGAGCGTAAAGCGCGAAGCGCGAGATAAATATATGATCGAGCGCGAAGGGCGAGATCCAACAGTCGCGCGCCCTAGGCGCGCTCAAACATGCGAGCCGCGCGCAATGCGCGCGATGAGAATGTAAATATATTCCAAATATGATATATGGAATTAAAAACAGATGGATGTTTTACTCAAAGTTATAATAAATTGTAGTTTAAAAAGTTGTAAAAATATATTTCATATTAAAAGAAAGGGAAAAATTCCCCTCTTCAAAAGATTATTATTTATTGAACTTAATATATCCTTTTATTGTATATTTATACTATATTTTTCATCAATTTTGTAAATAAAATTTTCCATAAATTATACCGTTCCGAAACACTCTTTTACAAATAATTTTAATTTTACCATTTTTTTCATTATTCTCCGCAACTTTGAAACTTTACAATTACTTGTACTTATACTACGTTAAGAGCTGTGCAAGTACGTCTCTTTATCAATTCAAATTTCAAGACGTGAGATTACATCGGAAAAAGGAATTTTTTTTATAATTCGCGAAAAAGTGACAGTTTTTCCACCTGTTTTTGGTGTAAAAAGTGACCGATTTTTGGTCGATGACGTGGCGAATGCGCAGTGCCGACCTTTCCGGGCAACAGTGGAAAAAGTGGACAGATGCAGTGGAAAAAGTAAATGGACAGTGACAAAAGTGAGGCACAGTGAAAAAAGTAAATGTTATTTCGGGTGGGTTCGTGCTGCCTCGGGTGTACTCGTGCATCGTGCGCAGCCAACTTCATTCTATTTTCCGACTCTCGTCCCTAACCTAAAATCAATTTCCTGAAAAGTCTCCAGTTGTGTATTTTGTATGTACTTTTGCCACTTGGGAAAAGCAAAAAAACACCGTCAGTTTCTCCGAAAATACTGTGCTTGGTTTTTTTCACGAAAAATCGGAAATTTTGAACCCTCAACTTTATGGGCCAACTATTCAATTGTGAGAACCAGCTTATTATTACTGCCATATTATTGCCATGATTTTGATAATTGCCATTGTCATTGTTGCGTCAATCAATAAAAAATCGCCTTCTTTTTACACAAAAAACAGGTAAACAAAAACTAGCACTTTTGAACAAATTATAGAAAAAGTATCGTGTCCCACACATTGAAAAAGCGACTATTTAAAACTCGTGTGATAGCCACCCTCGCTCCGCTCGGGTAGCTAACTTCACACTCGTTTTAAATCTCTCGCTTTTTCAACTTTTGGCACAATATACTATTTAACAGTTTCTGTACTTTTACCAGCGTCAAAAAAATCAACACTCTGAAAGTAGGTCCATTTATTACCTACTCTGACAGTCACAGATTCACAAGCAGAAACTGTACTTCTACAACGCCTTGCTATAGTGTCAGTCTAAAAGTGGTAAAGTTACAAGATTGGTTGGAACTTCTAACATGCAAGTGGCATGCATCCCATAATCAGAGTAGTAAAATTACACCAATTTTTTGTTGGTAATTTTACCATTCTAAGTGGTACAATTTTTTTATTTTTTACAATGTAGTAGACTTTTCAAATAAAATGAATTAACTTTGAACAAAAAAAGACATTTTTTACCAGAATAGATTAAATTTTCACCCAAAAATAGCAATTTTCGAGAAAATAGTTGAATTATCAACCCAAAAATATGAATTTTCTATAACTTATTTGAATTTTCTACCAAAATAGTTAATTTATCAAACAAATATTGAAATTTATAACCAAAAAAATGAGGAACTTTCAACAAAAAAGTTGAATTTTAAACCAAAGAAAAGGATCTTCAACTAGTAAAATAAACTTTTAACAAAGTAGTTCAATTTTCAATCAAAAGGATTAATTTGAACCAAACAATTGCATTTTAAACCAAAACAGATACATGTTCAACCGAAAAAGAGGATTTTTCGAAAAAATATATATAGTAAACTTTTCAATTAAAAAGAATTAACTTTCAACCAAAAAAGAGGATTTTTCTACCAAAAATGAATTTTTAAATCCAAAAGGACGAATGTTGTATCCAGGAAGACGAATTTTCTACAAAACAGATGAATTTTCAACCCAAAAAGAGGAATTTTTGACTGAAGAGTTGAAGTATCAACCCAAAAACATGAATTTTCAACAAAAGATTTGAATTTTCTATGAGAATAGTAAAGTTTTAAAACAAATAATAAAATTTATAAACAAAAAGTTAAGAATCTTCAACAAAATAATTTCATTTTAAACTAAAGAGAAGGATATTCAACTAATAAAATGAACATTTAACACATTAGTTCAATTTTCAATCAAGAAGATTAATTTTCAACCAAACAATTTCATTTTTGACCAAAAGAGATTCATTTTTAAACCAAAAAGGACCCATTTGCAAATTTACAAACAAGAATGATTTTTCATTCAAGAAAGACAAAAATGTCAACTAAATTGTAAAATATTCAGGTCAAAAAGGAAAATTTTCAACAAAACAGATGAATTTTCAACCCGAAAAAAATGTACAAGAAAAAAGGTCCTTTTCAATCAAATAGATCAATTTTCAACAAAATATATGAATCTTTAACCAAAAAAACTAACTTAGTTCAAAACAGTTGAAATTTCAACCAAATTTTCAAGAAGAAAGACGACTTTTTAGAAATATGGTTAAATTTTCAACCAAAATAGTAGAATTTTCAAGGAAACAGATAAATTTTCAACCAGAAAAAAAATATACAACAAAAAAAGTTCCTTTTCAATCAAATAGATAAATTTTCAACAAAATATATGAATCTTTAACCAAAAAGCTAATTTAGTTCAAAACAGTTGAAATTTCAACCAAATTTTCAATAAAAAAGACGACTTTTTAGAATTATGGTTACATTTGCAACCAAAATAGTAGAATTTTCAACAAAACAGATAAATTTTCAACCAGAAAAAAAATATACAACAAAAAAAGTTCCTTTTCAATCAAATAGATAAATTGTCAACAAAATATATTAATCTTTAACCAAAAAAACTAATTTAGTTCAAAACAGTTGAAATTTAAACCAAATTTTCAATAAAAAAGACGACTTTTTAAAAATATGGTTAAATTTTCAACCAAATTAGTAGAATTTTTAACCAAAAGAGATAGATCAACTTTCAACCAAAAAAGATGACTTTTCTACCAATGATGAATTGTCAGTTTAAAAAGACGAATTTTCTGTACAAAAGGACGAATGTTCAACAAAACAGTTGAATTTTTAACCAAAAAGGATTAAATTTCTACCAAAATAAGTGAATTTTCAAATCAGAAAGAGGAATTCTCGACAAAGCAGTTCAAGTATTAACTCGAAAATCGGTTTTTTTCAACCAAATATTTGAATTTTTGACGAAAACAATAAACTTTTCAAACAAATAATGAAATTTGTAAAATTTTGAAACAAATAATAAAATTTATAACATTTTTAAGATGAAGGGAAGTGAAAGTACAGAGTATATCAGCATGAGAAACAGCAAAGGTGAAATGCTATATGATACAGACAGGATAGTAGACGCTTCGAAAGACTCTTTTAAAGAATTGTTAGGAGGTGAAGCTATAGGGGAACAGAACTGCGACATAGAACATAATGCATTACAAAATCCAATTGAAAAAGTCTGTGTCACTGAGGTTAGAGATATAATTAAGAACTTAAAAAACGGTAAGGCTGCTGGCGTAGACTGTATAAGCACTAAAATGCTTAAATATAGTCGCATATGGGGAAGAAATCAGGACATGTTGAAAGAATGAAAGATGAACGACTGAGCAAATAAGTGTATGAAGGTAAAGTAAATGGCAGTATGCCCAGAGGCAGACCACGGAAAGAATGGTTAGAATGTTCGAATGAGACCTTAATCTGAAAAGACATAAGAAGCCATAAAAGCACGAGAGCTTACATGAAAAAATGCATGGACGTGACGGAAGCTGGAGAAGTATGCCAGGACATGAAAGTGTGGCGACAAATAGTTTATAAAGAGAGCGTCAGTAGAGTGAATGGCGCCCAGAACAATTGACCTTGGATACTAATGGGCCCTAGTGGGGAACCTCACATGACGACCTTGTGAGTCTCTTCACTTCGGGTGATCGCTAGACAGATTGATCAGCAACCTGGGTCGGAGCAGTGTTGCGGAAGGAACGTGTTATTTAAATAAATAACACGAGAATTCTAGATCAATCTAAAAAAAAGTCTATACCTCCCTCCTCACATTACTCCCTTCCTCACCGAGCAAGTCACGCCTACCCCGAAAGGGAAATGGCTTATTGGTATAATAATAATATTAGTTCTTGGCCCTATATCAATTTTGAGCCCTTTGTCGAATTTGTGCCCTATATCAATTTTGGGTCCTATGCTAATTTTGGGTCCTATATCACTTATGGGTTCTATGTCAGTTTTGGGCCCTATGTCCATATTGAGTCGTACGGCGGACGGACGGACGGACACCCTGCCGGAGCTATAAGGGTTATTGCCCGGGGTGACGGAACCCTAAAAACGACAAAAATGGGACCTTTCTTGAAAACAGGGGAAAAAAGAGAAATTATGTAAAAAGGGAGAAAAAAGAGAGAATAGGGGAAATAGTGTGAAGCCTGAAATTGCTCAAATCAAATTAAGTGCTTAGTAAATAAATTAAATTATACAAAACATGATTTTCTTATCAAATCGAAATTTCAAAATTGTTCAAGATCGTTTTGGTCAAGGCTTCGATGCTCTGATATGACCTCATATCAGTCGAGAGAGATTGTGTACGAACGAGAATGAAGGGGAGACCAAAACAATGTAGTTGAGAATACGTCACCCTCTTCAAATGACTCAAGTATTCTTCATTAACTCTTAAATTAATTATATTATTTTATTGGCAGCACCCGTATAGAGACCAAGATGAATGGAAAAAAGTCGTCTCCCCTTGCTAGTATCAATTGCATGCGACACCAGCACACGTTGTTAATTCAATAAACTATTATATATATGTAACATGAAATTCCGGGGGAAGATAAATGTTAAGTAATGGCCTTAGGGGCCGTCCATAAACTACTTTACCAATTTTAAGTTATTTTTGACCCTCTATCGTCACCCTCGTTGACGATCGTAGTTTTGTTTTTACCCCCCTCCCACCCTGTTGAAAATTAACGTAGCCCAAAATTCTCTTAAAATAGGGGAAATAGGGGGATTTTCAACAGTAGTTGATTTTCAACTAAAAAAGATTTTCTACCAGAAGAGATGAATTTTCAACAACAAATTCATTGTTAACCCAAGAGTTACATTAACAACCAAATGGTTGAACTTTCAAGCAAAATAGACGAAATTTTAACGAAATAGTTCAACTTTTAACCAAAAAAGATGTCTTTATCAAAATAGTTCAACTTTCAACACACAAAGATGCATTTTAAACCAAATGTTGGAATTTTAAACAAAAAAGATTAAAATTCAACTGAAAACAGTTGAACCCTCAACCAAATAGACGAAGTTTTAATCAAGAAAGATGAATTTTATACCAAATAGTTCAATTTTCATCTTAAAAAAAAACATTTTGTGAACCTCAAATGGAATCGTAAAATTTTCAGTTTAAAAAATTAATTTTCAGAGAAAAAAAACGAATTTCAACCAGTTGACTTCAACCATTTGGCTTCAACAAAAAAGACGAATATTTAACTGAACAGTTGAATCCTCAAACAAAAAGATAAATTTTCAACAAACAAGATTTATTTTCAACAGAATACATAAATTTTCAAATTTGTTGGATTTCAACGCCAAAAGGACGAATTATCTGCAAAACGGTTCAATTTTCAACCCGAAAATATGATTTTTTAAATAAAAAAAATTATTTTTCTACCAAAAAGTTTAATTTTCATAAAACTAGTTTAATTTTTAAGTAAACAATCATATTTAATAAAAAAATATGCATTTTTAACAAAAAAGTTTATTTTCAACGAATAAGTTTAATTTTCTAACAAATTATTGTGAAATCTTCGACCAAAACAGATAATTTTGGAACCAAACAGTTGCATTTTTAACCAAAAAGAATGAATTTCCAACCAAAAAATTACATTTTTAACTAAAGAGGTGACTATAAAACAAAATGAATTTTCAACAAATTAGTTCGACATTAAAACAAGTAGTGGAATTTTTGACCAAAAAAGATGAATATTCCAACAAGAAGATTAATGTTCTACAAAAAAGACAAACTTTTAACAAAATACTTGAATTTTCAATGAAAAATATTAATTTTCAACCAAAAATGCAATAGTTAAATTTTCTGATACAAAAATTAATTTTCACCTAAAAAAACGAATGTTCAACAAAAAACTTACATTTTCAACAAAATGAATTTTTAACAAATTAGTTCAACATTCAAACAAGTAGCAGAATTTTCAAACCAAAAATATTAATTTTTAACCAAATACTTAAATTTCCAACCAATCACTAAAATTGTTGATTTTTGAAGCCAACAAGATTAAGTATCCTCAAAACAGTTGCATGTTTTAACCTAAAAATATGATTTCTAAACAACAAATTTAATTGTCTATCAAATAGTTTACCGTTTAACCAAATAGTTGAATTTTCAACCAAAAATATGAATTTTCAACAAAAAAGTTCATTTTTCAACAAAAGTGATAAATTATTATTTACTAAAATAAATAATCTTCTACGAAAAAACGCATTTTTGAAAAAGTAGTTTAAATCGAAAACAAGTCATTCATTTTTCAACCAAAAAAGATGAATTCCTAACGAAACACGTAATAATTTATATTTCAGCCAAACAAAGATTTTAATTTAAAATAAAAAACAATTTGATTCTACCAAAAAAGACGAATTTTCCACAAAATACATGAATTTTCAACCATATAGTGGAACATACAACTTTAATCTTGTAACATTTGTAACATAAAAACTTTTATAAACGGAATAAATAACAATTACGAAATTAAAATTAAAAAATCGCAAATTTATTATCCTTGAGAGTTATTTAAAGTGCTTCTTATATAAATTCTCTGTCTTTTGCATGTTTTTTTTCAAAATCCCTGACTTTCCGTGACTCAATCAATGCCTTCCCAATTAAACAATTCTTAATTGCATATTTGCATATTTTATCTGTGAGAATAATATTTTATTTTACATCGTGCTTACTGCATACTGCATAGATTTAAATTAAAAAGAGCTCTGCAAAATATTATATAATGCACCTATACCTGTAAAATAAAACATTATTTTAAACGATAAAAATATTAAATATAATTTTTGTTTGAAATTGACACTTCGGAATTTCGAGAATTAACTAATTCCGAAAATTCGGGTTTTTAATGATGTAATTTCGGGAATTTAATAAATTCGTCGATTGGGAATTTATGGATTTTCTTAGTTTCGTTAACTTTTACTTTAGGAATATTTCAATTTCATTAATAAACATTTTCGGTAGTTTTATTTTTTTTTCGATAATTTGAAATTTCAAAAATTTTCATTTTTAACCAATTTTTTGTTTCCGTAATTATATTTTATGTGTTTTCCAACATCCAAATGATAAATTTCGGAAAATTATAATGAATCTAGAAAAATGAAGTTACAAGTTTCGTAAAATTAGGATAATTTTAGAAAATATTTTATTTTTTTTATTTTTATTACGGTTTTTTCTGATACATTGTATCTGAAAATTCTAAAACTTCTAACCAAAATATTTTACGTTTCAAGTAACGGAAGTTTTCTTCCGTTGCATTTAACAGAAATTTACAACAACAAAAATCCTAATTTCAGGTAAATGTACCAAACCTTCGTTACAAATTCGTAATTTTATGACAAATTTCGGAAAATTCAGTTACAAATTTCGTAAAAGTTATATACCTTCGTAAATTTCAGAATATTGCTAATAGTATACACTTTGAGAACATACAGTTGAAGAACTTAAAATATCAGAAATTTTATATTTTAAATTAAAAAAATTGATGAAATTATGATATAAATAGCAAAAAAATCATAATTTCATCAATCTTTTTATTTTAAATCTAAAAGACTTTTTTTCAGTCAAAAGAGATAAAAATTTTAAACAAAATGTTGAACTTTCAAGCAATACGATTAATTTTCAATCACGAAAATTAGTTTTCTACCGAAAAGGACGAATTTTCAACAAAATACATTCAATTCATTTTATTAGTTAAATATCCATCTCTTTGGTTGAAAATTTAACTGTTTTGTTTAAAATTGTTTTTTTGTTGTTTGAAATTTAGTTTCCAACTGCTTTAACTATTACATTTTTGGTTGAAAATCGATCGAATTTTGTTTAGAATTCAAATTATTGGCTTAAAAATTTGACCGTTTCGTTGAGAATATTCATCTTTTTGGTCATATTCGACTGTTTTTTTATTTAAAGTTGAAATCTTTTTTTAGTTGAAATATCAACTATTATATTTTTCATTGAGATTAAATCTTCTCTGATTCAAAATTCAACTGTTTTGTTGAAATTTGGTGTTTTTTCTTAAAAAATTCTTTTTTTTTTGTTCAAGATTTATAATTTTCATTGAAAATTCAACTGTTTTGTTGAAAATTTAATTATTTTGTTGAAAAGTCCACTATTTTGTTCAAAATGCATTTGTTTTGTTGAAAATTCAACTTTTGTTGAACACTCGTCTTCTTGGATGGAAAATTCGCATTTTTCGATTTAAAATAAAACTATCTTCTAGAAAATTCGTCTCTTTGTCTTGAAAATTTACCTTTGATTAAAAATGCAACTGTTTTTGGTTACATTTTAATATAATTTGTTTAAAAATGTAATCACTTGTTTGAAAACTTATCTTGTATGTCGAAAATTCAACTATGATGTTAAAACTTCATCTATTTTTTTTATGGAATATATCTTTTAAAGAATTCGTCTCTTTATCTTGAAAACTTTACTATTTATTTAAAAATACAACTATTTGGTTGTAGGTTCAAGTGCTTAGTCTAAAATTAACCTTTTTTTTTATTCAACGATTTGGTTGAAAAATCATCTTTCTTGGTTAAAAATTCATGTGTTCTAAAACATTCGAATTTTTAGCTTCAAAACGCAACTCTTTCGTTGAAAATTCTTCTCTTTTGGTAGAAAATGAATTTTTTTGTTGTTCGAAAATGTAACTATTTTTTTAAAAATTGTGCTACCTATAGTTCTCCTATTTTCGTTAAGAATTACCCTATTCCCTAATTATAAGTACAAATTCTACATTAAAGTTGAATCATTCATATGATAAAATTCTGTATATTTCGAGGTATATTTCAAAATTGAAAAATTCGGAATTGAAATATATATATATATATCACATTTGTAATTTATCTTTTATTTTAAAAATCCCTAAATACTTTGAATGACATGAAAAAAGTCACTTGAATAATGTCACATAAATATTCCATAAATTAAAGTAGAATTTAAATATTTCAATCTAAGACAGTTAACCTAATTACTAGTTAGTCGGCAAGACTTTAAAGTGTTCCTAATTGATAAATCGACAACAATAATCAAATGCCTTGAATAAATGAATAATGCCAAATTCTAGACAATCTCCAGTTTTTTAAAAAGCAATTTGAAAAATTATAATTACTTATTAGAAAATGATGGGATGACTGAAAAATCCGGAAAAATAAAATCCTCGACACTGTAAAATTCCTAAACAGTTTAGAATATTACCGAATTGCAAAATTCCCGAATAATAAAATTTCCGGATTATAGAATATCTGAACTAGACAATTCTCGAATTTGAAGAATTAAAAAAAAATTGTAAACAATTATTTATTTAATAAAAATACAATAATCAATTATTTTTATCAAAGAAATTTTCTTTTTAATGTTTATAGTTTTTTAGAATTATTGTTGGAATTTAAAATAACAATAATTGAAAAAATATATTTCCGGATGAAAAATTTTATTTGAAAATGTGCATAGTATTTTTATGAAATACAAAAAACTTTCTGAAAAATGGAATTTTTAATTAAAAAAAAATAAAATAAAAAGGAATTTCGAGATAAATTTGTGCTGAATTGAATCTTGCAAACTTTTTCAATTATTGTTATTCAAAATTCAGAAAATAATTTTAAAAACCTGTAAACATTAAAAAACATGGTTTATAAAAATATTTGAAATTTGTATTTTCAATAAATAAATAATATTTAAAAAAAAAATTCCATTATTTAAATTCAGAAATTTTATAGTTCGGATATTTTATAATTCGGCAATTTTCTATTTTGAATTTTATTATTCGGGATTTCGGGAAGTTTATTATTCGGAAATTTTCCCATTTGGGAAATTTACAGTGTCGGGAATTTTATTTTTCGAAATTTTTTAGTCGTCCCGAAAATGATAACATTTAATTGAATTTAAAAAACACGAATTTATGAAGTAAAATCAATTTTTATATAAAAAATAGCCTTTGAATATGAATTTGTTTCGGTTTATTGTTTACATTCTCTACAAGTGGAACAGAGATGAAATAAAATCAGCAAAACTTTGCTGGCGATACACTTGAACAACAGTTACGCGAATAACAGGTACTGTTAGAAGAAATTATTTGCGAAAATCCTGACAGAAGAATAGAGGAAAGACAACTCAGAATCCACGTGGTTATTCTTATTGAGTGTAAATTTTTAACATTAAATTGTGCTTATTCTCAATAATCTTAAACATTTTTTAAAATTTTTTAATTTTGTTTTATCATATTCTCTAATTTGTTATCATTAAGGAATATAAATAATTAATTTATCGTAAAAATTAATTGTTATACACAATTTATTTAAAAACATTATTCAGTATTACAGTTTGTTGTAGAAAAAAAAATTATTTCTTCCTATAAGATCCTTGTAATTTATTATAAGAATGGTGATAGTAACGAAAAATTGTCATGATTTGAAAATTTATAAACAACTCATAAAGTTATACACAATTTGTTAATTTTTTCATTTGTTAATTTGCTTCAATATGTAACGTGCGAAAAAATTAGTAGAATCCTTCGATTCTACGAGAAAAAATACACAGAGTCCATGTGTTAGACCATTTTTTTATCAACCTTATTCGTTTTTTTGTTGTTAAATTGCATAAATTTCTATTAGACTATTAAAGAATCTTTGCAGGTAATTTGTGGTCAATACACTTGTGTTGAGTCATGACATTATCATGAAAGAAATGCCCTTGTGACTTCGTTGTTTGAATTATTAATTTTTTTAACCAACAATGCACGAAGTTTCTCAAATACATAAAAAAAATCTTTTTAAAATTCTGAGAAAAAACTTGTTTGTAAATTCTTTAATACAAAACAAATCATCAAAAAATTAATTACGAAATTCAAAACCAAAGAACGAAAAAATAACAATATTGTGAAACTACCTTTTTTAAGGTAATTGGTTTTCCAAAAATCAAATCTCTAAAAAAAACAGTTTTTCTATGATTTTAAGAATCAAAATAATATTACTGATGATGTCATTTCAAACAAATAACATCTTTTTTTAACATTTCAAACCTTCCAAAAAAGATTTATTTTAAGAATATTTTGTTGCAATTGATTTTTTTTACTATTGTTTGTCACCAATTTAAAAAAAAATTGTTGAATTTCACAAATAAAAGTCTTCTTTTTGTGAATAACAGTCTCTACAATTCTCTTTCCTATCTTGAAAGTAAAATTTTCCATGGCTGAAATAGTTAGAACAATTTTTTATTGTTTGAAGATTATTTACTTATTTTAAAAATTGGAAATAGTTATAGAGAGCGTTTCCCCAAAAAATATGCCATGCGTGATTTATTAAAATACAACAATTTTTTTTAAATTGTTAAGAAGGGGACGACTAAAAAATCCCGTGAAAAATAAAATTCCCGACAGTGCAAAATTCCCCAAGAAGGAAATATTAAAAATAGAAAATTGCCGATATTATAAAATTGCTGAAATATAAAACTCCTGAATTGGAAAATTCCCGAATAATAAAATTTCAGAAAAGTTTAAAATATTACCATGTTTTTAAATTCTCGAGTTTAAACAATTAGAAAAATTTTTTAAACATAAATATTATATTTATTTTACGGTTTTGGATATTTTATAATTCGGCAATTTTCTATCGGGAGTTTTTGAATTCATTAAAATTATAAACTGTCGGGCATTTTATTATTTGAAAATTTTTAAGTTCAGTCATATTATAAACTGTGCCGGAAATTTTATTTTTCGAAATTTTCCAATCGCCCCGAAAAATAAAATCCCCGACACTGTACGATTCCCGAAAAATAACATTTTCGAAATTATAAAATTGCCCAAATATAAAAATCTCCCATTTTTGAATTCCCAAAAAATAAAATTACCGAACAATTTATAATATTATCGAGTCTGAAAATTTCCAAAAGTTCATAATATTACCGAATTTGAATATTCCCGACAGTTCATAACATTACCGAATTTGAAAATTCCTGAATTATCACAATTTAAAAAATTGATTTTTTTAACAATATTATTTATTTATTAAAAAAACAATGATGACATATTTTTCAAAATAAAATGTTTTTCAATGGTCAATGTATTTTTTTAAAATTATTGTTATTCTAAATGTAAACAATAATTAAAAAAAAAACATCCAAACAAAAATTCGCTTGTTTCAAAATATTTAATTATTAAATAATATTTATTAAAAAACGATTTCTTTATTTGCTTAAATTCGGGAATTTTCTAGTGTCGAAAATTTTACAGTGTCGGACATTTTATAATCCGGCAATTTTTTATCCGGAATTTTGAAATTCATTATAATTATAAGCTGTCGGGAATTTTTTTATTTGGAAATTTGCAAGTTGGGTAATATAATGAATTATTGAGGAATTTTCTATTTCGAAAATTCTCGAAAAATAAAATATTCGAGATATAAAATTGCTGAAATATACAAAATTTCGAAATTGAAAATTCCCAAATAATAAAATTATCGAACAGTATATAATATTTACGAATTTGAAAATTCCCGAAAAATAAAATTTCCCACTTAAAATTACCGATTTATAAAATTCCATAATTTAAACAATTAAAAAATTGGTTTTTAATCAATATTATTTATTAATTAAAAAAACAGTGATGGAATATTTTGCTAAAAGAACATTTGTTAATGTTCAATATATTTTTTAAAATTATTGTTATTTTAAATTCGAAGAATAATTTAAAAAACCTTAAACATTTGTTAAAAATTCTTTTTTTTAGTAACAAATTTATCTGTTTGGTTGAAAATTTATGGTTTTGGTAAAATATGATCTATTTCCTTGAAAATGCATCTCTTTTGGTAGAAATTTAATCCTTTTTGGTTAAAAATGCAACTGTTTGGTTGTAAATTAATCTGTTTCAGTTGAGGATTCAAGTATTTGGATGAAAATTGATTTTTGTTGGTTATATCCAACTGTTTTTTATTTTTAATTACAATATTCTTTTATTCAAATATGAACTATCACATTTTTTGTAAAAAATTTCACTCTGGTTGAAAGATGAACTACTTATTAATTTTTTGAACTTAATATTTAACTATTTCATTGAAAATTCAACTGATTGATAATTAATGAACTCTTTTGTTGAAAATAATTTTCTTTTATTGACAATTAATTCTCCTTATTAAAAATTTAACTACTCAATTTTTTGTTAAAAATTAATCTTTTTTAGTTTAAAAATGCAACTATTTAGTTTAAAAAATTTGGAAACGAAAAATATATAAACTAAAAATTAATAAAATAAAACTTGGACTAACATCACATACATTGTTAAAACTATTTAGTAGAAAATGTATAAAATTTTTTGAAAATTTGTCTTTTATTGGTAGAAAATTCAACTATTTGGTTAAAAATGTACGTATTTTGTTGAAAATTCGTCTTTTCTGGTAAAGATTAATCTTCTTAGTCGAAAATTCATATTTTTGGTTGAAAATTGAACTATTTGGTTGAAAATGTAACTGTTTTGTTTAGGCTCCGATAGGTTTGAAAATTCAACATTTTGGATGAAATTGTTTTTCCTTATTGACTGAAAAATCTTTTTTCTTTGAAAATTCGTCTTCCTAATTTGATAATTCATCTCTTTTGGTAGAAAGTTAATCTCTTTTAGTTAAAAGTGCAACTGCTTGGTTGAGGAATCAACGATTTTGTTATAAATTCATCCTTTTTGGTTCAATTCAACTGTCTTTGATTTAAAATGAAAATCTTTCCTTGGTTAAGTGGAAAAGTAAAGAAACAGTGGCATTAGCAGACAAGTGTAAGAAAATAGTGGCATTAGTGTCATTTTTTCTAAATAGTAACAAAATAGTGTCATCGCTAAAAAAAAAGTGTCAAATAGTGTCAATAGTGTGGTGAGTCCGAGGCCTGCACAAATATAAAGAATCTATCTCCAAACTAAATTTTCCCAACCAATTTATGAATGAAAACCATGAAAACTTGGTACCTCCTCACGACAATAACTTAAACATTTCCTTTCTCTCCTTCAATTCCCACTGAACCCGCATTGGTTCACCAATTTAGATCAGCAATCTGAGCAAGTATATTATGAAACACTTCCCGAGAGATGAACCTTAAACCTTCAATTTTGTCCTAAACTGAAGAAGAATCACATTTTTACTCCACGTCACTTTCCGATATAGTCAAGCAACCACAATTAATTAATTAAATAAATAAATAATTGAACGAATGAAAGTTCACTCACAGGAGATCTCTTGGTAAGGTCTTATAAAGGATGTAGAAGAACTGCCATCGACTTCCGGTGAAGAGAAAAAGACCAAGAAGCGCAACAAGTAAGGAAAAAATGATTGTTTGAAATTCTATCATCTCGGTAAGTGCGATCGCACGCAGAATCGAGACTAAAGAACCGCGTCTTGAAAATGACGTCGGTCGAGCGTCGCGCGCTCAAGACGAGTTTCAATAAATTAATGATAAGACACGATTCGTGACGACACGCAGCATTCGAGAGCAGTAAAGCGACGACTCAATGACTGACTGAACTGACTGATTCAGACTGACTGAAACTCACTGGAAGTCTGAACTAGCCTTTGAACAACGCTTTGAACGAACGAAAGGCTCGAATCTACTACTTCAGTTTGAAGAATATCGTGCTGTGTAGGAGTGTAGGACGCACACAAATGATAGCAATCGTCATCACCAGGGACGCTTTAATATTGCTGGTACCCGTAGAATAAAATGAAGAAACGCTATACTACACGAAAAATGTAGCAATTTTTTAATTCAAATTTTAGAGGCGGAAATAATCCGAGTTAAAATAATTCGACTTTTCTAAGTGTTTAAAGTTACTGAAAAGTTACATTATTTGTAACTTGTAGGTAGGGTGACCAGACGTCCCGGTTTTTGTCGAAATACCGAACTTGAAAAAAAAACTGATTTTTGGATTCACAATGTTCACAATGTTTCTTAGCCTATTTGTTTCAAAAATAAATTTTTGCACAGATTGACTTGTTAATATTGTGTTTCTAATTTTCTTCTTAAAAAATTTAACAACAGAGACATTATGCCATAGACCTAGATATTGTTTCTCTTGAGTTCGGATTTAATTGCCATCCTCAGAGAATCGGTTTCTTTGTCAACTCTCAAATTTCCCTACAGTTCCTTTTTTAATGTATAGAATTCCTGAAAATAAAAAGAAGAATCCAATTAACAAATTTGGACAACCACCATAAATTTCTCTTATTGTAACTGAAAAAAAAATTCTTAAATTTTTTTTTTTCAGAAAACAAAAGAGGAAAGAAAAATTAGGAGGCAACCAACCAAATCCCCTTCCTTTTCTTTTTTTATTTCTTTCGACATATTTTCCAACCCCTCCCCCCAGTAAATCGCAAAATGAAAAAAAAATTCAACAGGAAAAAAATTTTATTTCAAAATTTTGTATCAAACAATTGATGAATTCGTGAAAAATTGATTTAACAGTGGTTGCTCACGTCTTTTTTTATATTTATGAAAAGCATATCAGCGGTAACTACTAACTATGTTGTAAATAAAGGAAGCTTGTTATTTTCCTCAAAAAAGGAACTAAAATTTAAGAAATTCAAATTATATTAAAATCAAATTCAAAATCCTATTTAAGGTCCAATACTCTAGTCTAGTTGATGTATAGAATTCCCGAAAATAAAAACAAAAATCCAACGACCAAATTTGGACAACAAACATAAAATACTCATATTGTAATTTAAAAAAAAACTCTTTCTCAAAAAAAAATAAAAAATAAATAAACAAAGAAGAAAGAAATAAAGAAATAAAAAAAGAGAAGGAAGGGGATTTGGTTGGTTGCCTTCTCATTTTTCTTTCCTCTTTTTTTTTTAATTACAATAAGAGCATTTTATGGTGTTTGTCCAAATTTGGTCGTTGGATTCTTGTTCTTATTTTCAGGAATTCTATACATTAACTAGAGTATTGGACGTTAAATAGATATATGAATATATCATGAATTCATCAATTGTTTGATACCAAAAATTGAAATAACATTTTTTTCCTGTTGAATTTTTTTTTTCATTTTGCGATTTAGTGGGGGGAGGGATCAGAAAATATGTCGAAAGAAATAAAAAAAGAGGAGGAAGGGGATTTGGTTGGTTGCCTTTTCATTTTTCTTTCCTCTTTTATTTTTGTATGGAAAAAAGAAAAAAAAATTTTAAGAATTTTTTTTTTTTTAATTACAATAAGAGAAATGTATGGTGGTTGTCCAAATTTGGTCATTAGATTCTTGTTTTTATTTTCAAAATTTGTTATCAAACAATTGATGAATTCATGAAAAATTGATTTAAAAGTGGTTGCTCACGTCTTTTTAAATATTTATGATAAGCATATCAGCGGTAACTACTAACTATGTTGTAAATAAAGGAAACTTGTTATTTTCCTCAAAAAAGGAACTAAAATTTAAGAAATTCAAATTATATTAAAATCAAATTCAAAATCCTCTTTAACGTCCAATACTCTAGTTAATGTATAGAATTCCTGAAAATAAAAAAAAGAATCCAACGACCAAATTTGGACAACCACCATAAAATGTTCCTATTGTTAAAAAAAAAAAAAAAAAATTTTCTGACAAAAATAAAAAAAGGAAAGAAAAATTAGAAGGCAACCAACACAATCCCCTTCCTTCTCTTTTTTCATTTCTCTATTTCTTTCTTCTTTATTTATTTTTTTTTGTTAAGAAAAGGTTTTTTTTAATTACAATAGGAGCATTTTATGGTTGTTGTCCAAATTTTGTAGTTGGATTCTTGTTTTTATTTTTAGGAATTCTATACATCAACTAGACTAGAGTATTGGACGTTAAATATGATTTTGAATTTGATTTTATTCTAATTTAACATTCTTAAATTTGAGTTCCTTTTTTGGGAAAAATAACAAGTTTCCTTTATTTACAACATAGTTAGTAGTTACCGCTGATATTCTTTTCATAAATATTGAAAAAGACGTGAGCAACCACTGTTAAATATCTTTTTCATGAATGCTGTTTATAATATCAAAGCGAGTTCAGCACCGTGTGTAATGAAATTTTTTTTCTAGAATTGGTTGCAATTTGACTGAGTTATCGAATTTTAAGCTAATTTAGGTTTATTTTCAATAAAATAATAAAATTGTCAACAAATAAGTTGATTTTTTACCCAAATTGTTGAGTTTTCTACCTACAGAGATGAATTTTCAACTAAATAATTGAATTTTAAACAGAAAAGATAGAAGCATGTTCAACAAAACAGTTGAATTTTCATGATTTTTTAACAAAATACTTGAAATTACAGAAATGAATTTCCAACCAGATAGTCTTTTTTGAAACAAAAAAATATTAAACTTTAACCAAGAATAGTTGAATTTTCAACACGAAAATTGGAATTTTCGACAAAAAGACGAATTCTCAACGAAAAATTAAATAGTACGTATTTCAACAACAACAAAAACCGAATTTTCATCAAGATAGTTAAATTTTCAACCAAAGAGTTGAATTGAAAAAAAAATGCAACAAAATAGTTAAATTTGTAACCAAAAAGTTCAACTTTTAACCTACAAAAATTAATTCTTAACCAAAACGACGAATTTTCAACAAAGAAAATTAATTTTCTACCAAAAAAGACAAATTTTCAACAAAATTAACCAATTTGCAAACAAATAATTTAATTTTCTACTAAAAATTATTAATTTTCAGTAAAAAAATGTCAACTAAATATCTGAATTTTGAACCAGAGATGAATTTTCAACTAAAATAATGAATCTGCAATTCTGCAATTGTTGCAATTTTACTTGTTCCATTAAAAAAAAAATAATTCGTAAGTGAAAGCGTTGAATTTTCATGTATAAATAAAAATTGAATAATAACTAATTTGAAACGACTTAAAATCAAGATAATTTAAATTCTAACTTAAAAAGGGTTGAGTTTAAAAAAAATGCAATCGTTCAAATGTTAATATACGTCTAACTTCAAATTGCTTAAAATTATATAATTTAAAACATTTAAAAATTTATTGGATTATTCTTCAATTTAAAGCATCAAAAATAATAGTTTGGATTTAGATTTTTTAATCAGAAATCTTCGAACTATTCAATTTATAAAAGTTTGAAATTTTGCAGTTTAACGGCATTTAATTTCGAATTGTTCAATTTAAATGATGCGTTTAATTTATAGAGCGTTTGAAATAAAAATTTCTGAACTACAAATTTGTTAAGCTGCAATTTTAAACGTTTGAAATTCAAAAAAGTTCCTCTTTGCACTTCACTTTTTATTACATCAAATGAAAAAATTTTCAGCTTTAAAAGTTCGTATTTTTAAATTTAATTTTAATTTCATGTATGCTTTTTTTCTACAATTAATATTTTTCGAGAAAAATGACAAAAATTAATTTTCAGATTTTTTGTTACAAAAAATGACCACCACTAAAATGCGTGGTTTTTTTGGGTCTTGGAAAAGGGCTGGGCATAAGTGATGGGAGGGGGTGTGGACTATTTAAAATGCCCAAGATTAGACCGCGTGGTTTTTTTTGGCCGTTGGAAAAGGGGATCGGCGTGAGCGGATGTGAACCACACCCACTCACGCCGAACCCCTTTTCCAACAGCCAAACAAAATTTGAAAATTAGTTTTTGTCATTTTTCTCGAAAAATATATAATTTTAGAAAAAAGTATAGATATAAAAAATTGTTGGAATTTTAATTGTTCCATTTGAAAAAAATTTAATTCGTAAGTGAAAGCGTTGAATTTTCATGGATAAATAAAAATTGAATAATAACTAATTTGAAACGACTTAAAATCAAGATAATATAAATTCTAACTTAAAAAGGGTTGAGTGAGAAAAAAATGAAATCGTTCAAATTTTAATATACGTCTAACTAGATTTCTTAAATGCTCAAGAATTTATGTTGAGCAAATGCTCTCGAGAATATGCTCAGCATTTAAGCTCGAACAGAGCATTTATAGAGCATTACAGAGAATTTAAAGCATTCATTGTTCAAACAAATATATATCACACTTAATACATATATTTTTACAAAATCATTCCAGGGTGAAATAATCATATACATTTTTTTAATTACAGAGTTGCTACAGGTCAGGTAATTCCAGAAAGTCAGGGACTGTCAGGGAAAACCTGACAGAGTTAGGGAATTTTCAATAAATTAAAGTTGAAATTAATTTTATTATTATGGTTGAAAATGGCAAATATTTGGTGGCAAATTAATCTGTTTTGGTTGCAGATTTAAACTACTTTTTTGAAAAGTCATCTTTTTTTATTGAACTCAACTATTTTTGGTATAAAATTAAAATCCTTTTTGTGGTTGAAATATAATATATCACGTTTTTCGTTGGGAATTAATCTTTTTTTGGTAGAAAATTCAACTACTTAGTTGGAAGTGGAACTACTTAGTTAAAAATTTACTTATTTGGTTGATGATTCATCACTTTAGTTGAAACCTCCTTTTTTTCTTCAAAATTTAATTCTTTTGTTGACAATAATTTTTTCTAGATGAGAATTAATTGTTTCAACTGAAAATTTAACTCGTACATGTTTGGTTCAAAATTTATCTTCATAAGTTGAAAATTCAAATATCTGGTTTAAAATTCCTGTATTTTATTGAAAACTCGAATTTTATGGGAGAATATTTAATCTTCTTGGTGACTAATTCACCCTTTTGGTTGGAAATTCCTTTAAAAATTCAAATATTTGGTTGAAAATTGATGTACTTTGTTAAAAATTCATCTTATTGGTTGAAAATTGATCTTTTTGGTTGAAAATGAGATTTTTCTTATTTAGAATTCATTTTTTAAACTGAAAATAGAACTCCCATTTTTTTCAAAAAATTAGCTTTTCTGATAGAAATTTAATCTTCGTGGTTGAAAATTATACTATTTCGTTAAAAATTTACTTTAATTTTGTTGAAAATTTACTTTAATTTTGTTGAAAATTATTTTTTTTTACTGCAAATTTAACTATTTTATTTTTAGTTGAAAATTTTGTTGAAAATCCGTCTTTTTTTGTAAAAGAGTACCACGAAGTAGTATAAGGAGATCCAACTCTATGGGCCATTTCGGAAAGTTTAACCCCCATTTTTCCGTGCCCACATCCTATAGCACTTCAGATAACGTATTCTAGCGCCTCTTGCGGAAAACCGTTATAACATAGGTTTTGCCGTTGGGTTTCAACAGTTTCAAATTTTCGCATGAGAGGCGCTACAATACTTAATCTGGTATGCTGTGGGTATGCTATAGGAAGTGGGCACGGAAAAATGGGGGGTATCCTTATATTAGAGTTGGATCTCCTTATACTACTTCGTGAAGAGTACTCTCATTAGTTGAAATTTCATCTTTTTGGTTAAAAATTAATTTCTCTGGTTGAAAATTCGTTTGTTTTTTGTTTGGAAATTTATTTTGCTGACTGAAAATTATACTACTTTATTTTTGGTAGAAAATTCATCTTTTTAGTTTGAAATGCATGTATGTGGTTAAAAATTAAATGTTTTTTAGTTTAAGATTCATCATTTTAGTTGCAAATTCACTTTAACTATTACATTTTTCGTGGAAAATTTACTTTTTTTGATAGAAATGTACTCTTTTTTGTTAAAAAATCATCCGTTCAGTAGAAAATTCAACTATTCTATTTTTTGTTAAGAATTAATTTCTTTAATTGAAAAAAGCTGTTTAGTTGAAAATTCGTTTTTTGTTGTTGTTATAAAATTCATCTTTTGGATGCAAAAATCCACTATTTGAACAAAATTTCATATTTTTGGTTGAAAATTCATCATAGTTATTAAAAAATAATTTTTTTGGTTGAAAATTCGTTTCTTTTTGGTTGAAAATTAATTTTTTCAACTGAAGATATAACTATTCCATTTTCGCTTCAAAATTTATATTTTTAGTTGAAAATTAATTATCTTTGCTGAAAACTTGTTTTTTTTTTTTAATTTACTTTTCTACCTGCAAATTGAAATATTATATATTTGGTTTTTAAGGCTTCCGTTTCCGGTACCGAATAGTAAAGTACGCGTGTTTATTCTGTGCTATCTTTTTTGGTTTTGGCGACGAGTGTGTAGGTGTGATTGAGGCGAAAGGTGGTGAGGGTGGTCAGTGAAGTGAAGGGGTTGTGTGGAAGTGTGGGGAGGCTGTTTTATAAGGTTAAAAGGGTTAGAAGGAGAGTTGAAAGTGATAATTTGGAGGTTAGTTGTCGAGGACGGAAAAGTGACAGAGCAGATAGGGGACAGCAGATCGGTAAGATAGGCCAGCATGTTTGTTGCGAGGAGCCCAGTGGGGTCCGACAGAGGGCAGCAGGTAGACAACAATCCCAGTGCTGATGATCTCACTGAGACCGCGAAACGGGGAGTGGTAAGGGTGATGCCGGAGATAGTGATGATGGCGGGGGCCAGTATGCTACGCCAGGAAAATTCGGGTGGGGAGAGAAGGAAGGGGAGCTAGTTGACAGGAGGACTCGAGGGAGGCCGTCAAATCGGGAACTGCTTAATAGATCCAGGGCTAGCAGTTTAGGATCGAGACAACTTTTTGATAAATGGAGGCAGGGGGGAGGGTTTACGGATAAAAGTGACGAGGGGGATAAGACGGAAGACAGTAAAAGATCAAGGGAAGAAGAGGGGTATGAGCAGGGAGAGGAGAAGTTGCGGAAAAAGTTCAAAAAAAAGTCACCACCGGAAAGGAATAAAGCGAAAGGGAAATTCGATCTAGAGAGCCTAGAAAATCTTATTAAAGGGTTTAGAGAGGAAACGATCCGAAGTTTGAATGGCATGCAAAAGCGAGGGGAGGAGGTTTGGGAGGAAATGAGGAAAGTTAGAGAGAAGTGGGAAGAATGGAATCTGGTGTGGCGGCAAGAAAAAGATAAAGTTTGGAAGCAGTTGGAAGATATTGAGAAAAATCAAAGGATGAGTGAGGAAAAGAGAAAATCAGATATGGAGAAGCTGGCAGAAAGAGTAAGAAAACTAGAGTGTAAGTCTGAGGATATAAAGAAAGGGAATGAGGGGGTAAGAGAAGGAGAGAGAATAAAAGAAATGAATGAGAATGTTATCCTAGAAAATGTGAGAATGAAATCAAGATTGAGAGAGTTGGAAAGGAAAATGGAAGTAGAAGAGAAGACGAAACGGAGTAGGAATATAGTGATAAGAGGAATGAAAGTAGATAGTGAATCAGGTAGAGAAGAAGTGGAAAAGTTGATGAGCGAAATTGGAGCAAAAGTGCACGTGGAAGAGGTAAATGGAGTGGGAAGGAAGATTGAAGGTAAATCGCGTATGTATGTAGTGAAAGTGAGAAATGAGGAAGAAAAAGCTGATATCTTGAGAAAGAAAAAAGCTTTGAAGGGAAGGGAAGAAAGGATAGAGGAGGATATGACGTGGAATGAAAGAAGGAGAAGGTGGATGATGAAACAGAGAGCATGGAATGAAAGAGTGAAAGGGAACACGGTATGGATAGGGAAAGACAGGATGTGGATAAATGGGAATGTGTGGATATGGGATGATGAGGAAGAAAAATTGAGTGAAGTGTGTAGGGAAGGCCCATGGCGACGAGAGGAAGAAGTGAAGACTAAGAATACAAGGGAGGAGGTAATGGAAACACTAGAGGGTGAAAGAAAAGAAGGAGGAGAAGACGGAGCGACGGGGTTTCCACAAAAGTAGGGAGGGGACATCATGATGAAAGAAGGGAGAAAGGAAGGAAAAAAGAAGTGAGAGTAGCGTTTTGGAACGTATCAGGGCTAATGAATAAAGATGAAGGTTTCTGGGAAGAGTTGAAGAAATGGGATGTAGTGATGTTGAGTGAAACCTGGGTAGATGAGAAGGAGTGGAAGAGAGTGAAGAGGAAGTTACCCAAGGGATATACGTGGCAGATGCAAGGGGCAAAGAAAGAGAAGGCAAAGGGAAGAAAGAAAGGGGGTATGGTGTCAGGAGTGAGGGAGGAATTGGTAGGAGAAAAGAGAATAGAAATGGGATTCGAGGAAACGGATGGAGTAATGACGAGAATGGTGAAGATAGGAAAAAGAAAGGTAAGGATAGTTTGCGTTTACAGGAGAAGGGGAGAAGAAGAAGGTTGGAGTGTGATTAGGAAATGGGTGGCGAAAAAGGATGACGAACTGGTGTTGATAGGAGGTGATCTGAATGCTTTGACGGGGGAACAGGGAGGGGAAATATGGGATGAAGACAGTGAGACTTTCACGAGAAAATCGAAACACAAACAGGTGGACCAGGAGGGTAGGACTCTGTTGGAAATTCTGGGAGAAACAGGATGGTTTATTTGCAATGGGAACTCGGAAGGGGATGAGGAAGGCGAAATTACGTTTGCAGGGAAAGGGGAAACAGTGATTGACTACATTCTGGCCGAGGAAAGGGTAAGGAGGCTGTTGAAAAGAATGGAAGTAGGGAACGAAATAGGGTCAGAACACTTCCCGGTCATTGCAACGTTGAAATGCGGGAATTGGGGAAGAGAGGGAAGGAAGAAGGAGGGAGCGATAAGGGAAAAAGCAAAGATGGGTAACTGGGGAGCTGATAAGCTAAGAGAATATACGGAAAGAATGGAAGAAGAGAATGGTTTGATTGAAGATGGGGGAGGCGTGGATGAGATTTTGTGTAAAATGAGGGGAAGGGTGGAGAAAATAGTTGAAGAAATTAGGCCAAGTGAGGAAGAAAGAGGGGAGAAGAGAGGATGGTGGGATGTGGAATGTGCAGAGAGTAAAGAGCGCATAAAGTTAACGTTAAAGAAGTGGAGAAGAGGAGAGATAGACAAAAAGGAGTATAATAAGAGAAAAAGGGAACATGAGAAATTATTGGATGTAAAACGACAGGAAGAGAAGGTGAGGTACATGAAGGAGGTAGAAAAAGCAATAAAGGAAGGAAGGGAATGGGAGGTGATCAATAGAGAAAGGAGTAAATGGAAAGGAATCAATGAAGAGATAAGTATGGATGAATGGACGGCATATTTCAAGAAATTGCTAGGAGGGGTGGATAGCAAGGTGAGGGGGGATGGCAGAAAGATCAAGGAGGGAGGAATAGAAGGTGGGAATGAGTTAACCAGAGAGGAGGTGAATCAAGCAATTGAGAAGTTAAAACGAAATAAGGCGACAGGAGAGGATGGGATGGAGAATGAAGCGTTGAAATTTGGCGGAAGGAGGGTTAGAGAAGAGATTTGGGAAGTATGTAATAGAGTATGGAGAGGGGAAGGATGGCCGAAGGAGTGGAGAACAGGTTTGGTAGTTCCTTTATTAAAGAAAGGAGGGGGGGGGGAGTGGAAGATTATAGAGGAATCACTCTCATGCCAGTAACGTATAAGATTTACGCGGAGGTGCTTAGGAAGAGATTAGAAGAACAGGTAGATGAAAAAGGAAGTATTCCACACAATCAAACAGGATTCAGGAAGGGGATGAGGACAGTGGATAACATTTTCGTGCTAAATTATTTAGTCAACAGGAACCTGGGTCAGAAAAAAGGAAAACTGGTCGCACTCTTCGTAGATTTTAAAGCAGCTTTCGACTCGGTGAATAGGAACGTTTTGTGGAAGGCAATGAAAGAAAGGGAGGTGGACGAAGAGCTGATTGAGAGGATCAAAGAGGTCTTTACGGAGACAAAGACAAGGGTGAGGATCGGGGAACAGAAAGGAGAGGAGTTCTGGACAGGGAGGGGTCTTAGGCAAGGGTGCCCGCTAAGCCCGTTGTTGTTTAGCATATTGTTAGCAGACCTAGAAGAGAAAATGGAAAGGAAAGGTAAAGGGGGTATTGTTCTAGGAAATAAGAGAATATACTCGTTAGCGTACGCGGACGATGTGGTGCTTCTGGCAGAGAATGAAAGTGAAATGAACTTGCTAATGAAAGGATTCGAAGAGTACGTGAGAGAGAAAGACTTGACAATAAATGTGACGAAGACAAAGATAGTATGTTTCAGGAAGAGAAAGAATGAAGTAAAGTATGGATGGAAGATAAATGGGGAAATGGTGGAAATGGTAGAAGAATTTTGTTATTTAGGATTCTGGTTCGAAGCGGGAGGTGGAAGTGAGCTGCAAGTGAAAAAAAGGATGGAAAGTGCGAGTAAGGTGATGGGTCAAGTGTGGGGGATTGGAAAACGAAGATTCAAAGAGGACTGGAAGATGAGAGTATGGCTGTTTGATTCATTGGTATGGTCTGTGATGTGTTATGGAGTGGAGATTTGGGGATGGAAGGAGTACAAAAAAGTAGAAAACATGCAAGAGAGATTTCTGAGATGGGTTATGGGAGTGAGTGGGTTATATGTTGAGAGAAGAAACAGGGAGAGAGAAATTGGTGATAAGGCAGAGGAGAAGGGTATGGAATTTTGAAGAGAAACTTAAAAGTGGTAAGGGAAGCAAAGTTGCACAAGCATGCCTGCAGGAAATATTAGATAGAGAGAGGAGAGGAAATACGGGACTTTCAAGATGGGAGGAGGAGAGATGGAAAGTTAGAAGAGAATGGAGAATGTGTGACGATGGGAGGGAGTGGCAGGTAGTAGAGGGGGAAATGAGTAAGAAGCAGGAAGAGGAAAGGTAGGAAAAGATTATGGAGTCGAAATATAATAAATGGTATAGATTCATCAAGATGGAAGGGGTCCCAGAATATCTAGGGAAATTAAAAAAGGAGTGCAGGTGGTCCAGGATGATACGTTTCAGAATGGGAGAAGGTATGAATGAGTGTAAATATGGGATGAGTGAAGAAATGAAAGTGTGTAGGGTATGTGGGTATGAAAGGGAATCTTGGGAGCACGTGTTGGAGAGATGTACAGGGGAAGAGGAAGGGGAAAAAAGCGTGGTAGATAAAGTTAGGTGGATACTGAGCGGTTTTGGACAAGGGGAAAAGTGGGTTAAGAGCTTGGAAGAGAGAAGGGAAGAGAGAATGCATGGGAGGGGAGAAAATCAAAATCCAAGTATGGATATGGAAAATTAGTGTTGCGTATATTTTAAAAGCTTGAAGAATAATGGTAAGAGGAAACGGAAGCCCTGGAAGGTCTCGCGCATTTGCTAGATAATAGTAATTAGCTAGTAAGATAATGGTTAAGAACTTGTAAATAATAAAAAGGCGAAGCGATTATAGATTAAGATAAGCATAAGGCATAGTGGTTAAGTGAAATTGTAAAATATGTAAAGGGAACGGAGCCCTCAAACCCGTAAAAGGGAGAGTAATAAAATACAACTAATATTTGGTTTTTAAATTTAGCTTTTTCAGTTTGAAATTGAATTATTTTGTTAAAAACTCATTTTCTTGTTATGAAAAAAAAATTTTTTTTTTGAAAATTCGTTTTTTTTTTTTTGTTGAACATTTATTTTTGTGACATTTTAACTATTCTAATATTGGTTGAAAATTGATTTTTTAGCTTGAAAATTCAACTAACTGGTTGGTTAATAATTCATATTTTTGATTGAAGATTCATCATTTTAGTTAAAAATTAATTTCTATGGTTGAAAATGTATTTTTTTTTCTTGAAAACACAACTAAAAAGTGTTTAAAATATATTTAGAAACAAAATGTTTTTTCATTATTAATCTTCTAGGTGTACGATTAGTTTTATACCTCGAAGAATTCAGAAATTGGGGAATTGTAGCAACCCTGAATAAGGCACTGTTTAATGCAAATAATATGTTTTCTATTACTTTGACTTCTTTTATCAGTTAAATTTAGCGCCCTTTCAAATTTGAAACGATGCATTTTCCCGGGAAATTTAAATAATGTAATTATTATTAATAAAAGTAGAAAATACGATTTTTTAAATCCTAATTTAAAGTGCTCATAAATGCTCATTAAATTCTCAAAGCACATAAAGGGCGAGCATATTCTCGAGCATATTCTCATGCTCGTGAGAATTACTCCGAGCACTTAAACTCTTTAGAACACTACGTCTAACTCCAAATTATATAACTTTAAAAATTTAAAAATTTATTGGATTATTCTTCAATTTAAAGCATCAAAAATGATAGCGTGGATTTTTAATCAGAAATCTTCGAACTATTCAATTTATAAAAGTTTAAAATTTTGCAGTTTAACGGCATTTGATTTGAAATTGTTCAATTGAAATGATGCGTTTAAATTATAGAGCGTTGGAAATACAAATTTCTGAACTAAAAATTTTTTAAGCTTCAATTTTGAAAGTTTAAAATTCAAAAAAGTTCCTCTTTGCAGTTCACTTTTGATTACATCAAATGAAAAAATTTTCAGCTTTAAAAGTTCGTATTTTACAATTTATTTTTAATTTCATATATGCTTTTTTCCTAAAATTAATATTTTTCGAGAAAAATGACAAACATGAATTTTCAGATTTTTTGTTACAAAAATATGACCACCACTAGAATGCGTGGTTTTTTGGGGGTTATTGGAAAAGGGGTCGGCAGGAGTGGCCATTTAAATTGCCCAAGATTAGAACGCGTGGTTTTTTCTGGCCGTTGGAAAAGGGGATCGGCGTGAGTGGATGTGAACCACATCCTTTCCACCCACGCACGCCGAACCCCTTTTCCAACAACCAAAAAAATATCTGAAAATTCATTTGTGTCATTTTTCTTGAAAAATATTAATTGTAGAAAAAAAGTATAAATATAAAAATATGTGTTTCGAGGAGAAACAAAACATGTTTTTCTCCAAAATTTTTTCCAAAATCAATATTTTTCGAGATTTTGGAAAAAAAACTTATTTAAAAAAGAAGTCAAAATTATTTATAACTTAATATATATTGATCTGCGCCAAAAATCCTTTTAGTGCGTTCAATTAGAGTATAAAAGAAACCCCTAGGCCAAGTATCAAGTCAATATTCTTGGGTGACCTTTTCGGAAGTATAGCCCTTTTAGGGTAACTTCGTTGATGTTTTAAAAAGTAACTTGTAACGTGACTTAGTTACGATTTTTGCAGTAACATGGAACTTTAATTTTAGTTCCTTTGAAGTTACTTTGTTTTTATGTATTTCATCTTACATTAAGAATGGTCTATCGGCCGCTTATGAGTAGAAAATTAATCTCTTTTGGTTGAGGATTCACCTATTTTGTTGAAAATCCGTCTTTTTTTTGTTGAATTCAACTGTGAATGATTTCTCTTTTTTTGTTGAAATAATATAAACTATTATATTTTTTGTTGAGAATTCATCCATTTTGTTTGAAAATGCAACTACTTGGTTGAAAAGTAACTTTTTTCTTGAAAATTCATATTTTAGGTTTGAAAATGCAACTGTTTTGTAGAAAATTCGTCTTTTTGGCTTGAAAATTCTACAAATTAGCGGAAATTTTTTTCTTTTCTGGTTAAAACTTCGGCTTCTTCGTTTCAAAATGTATCTCTTTTGATAACAAAATCACTTTTTTTGTTGAAAATTCAACTCTTTTGATAGAAAAATAATTTGATGAAAATTCCTATTTTTTGGTGGAATTCAACTGTGTTTGATTTCAAATTAAAATCGGTTGTGGTTGAAATAATATAAACTATTATATTTTTTTTGAGAATCCATGCATTTTGGTTGAAAATTCATGTATTTGAAAAAATTTCAACTATTGTGGTATAAAGTTCAATTGTGTAGTTGGTGGAAAAATAACGAACATTTTTCTTGAAAATTCAACTCTTTTGTTGAAAAGTGTTGTTTTTGATTTGAAAATTCATCTATTTTGGTAAAAAAATTATGTAGGGGGTTCAACTATTTTGTTGCAAATTTCTCACTTCTGGATGAAAAGTTTACTACTTGGTTAAACTTGAATTACTTTGTTAAAAATTCAGTTGTTTGGTTGAAAATTCATGATTTTAGTTGAAAATTTAATTATTTTGTTTCAAATTAGTTTTTTTATTTGGTTGAAAAGTAACTTTTTTGTTGAAAATTCATCCTTTTGGCTTCATAATTCAACTATATTGTTCAAGAGTGTTATTTTTCAACTATTTGTCAGCCGAAACTTACGATTTGCATAGTACCGTGAAACGGGGAATGGAATTGCTAAAATTGAAATACGTTAGTCGTAATTTTAACTTAAATTCTATAAGAAAAATCATTTTTGATGGCTGATAAAAATAAAGTCCTAATATATATTGTTGTGCCCTTGCCGAAACATATTGTGTATTTTTTATTTACTTGAACTATTTCTTATTGTTTGAATCAAGTTTTTATGAATTATCATCTTAGTTATTTTGATTTAAAAATTTATTTTAGGCCCCCTTCTACCCTGCCCGCGAAAAGTAAGGTAGCCCAAAATTCTATCAAAACATAGGAAAGAGGGTGATTTTTCAGGAACATAGGGTAATAATGGAGAAATAAATTCTTTCAAATAAAATTAATGTAAATACCATTTTGAATTCAATATAAAACACTTTAAATTCCTAAGATTTTAAGTCGAAATATATATTGAAATTTCAACAGCAAGATTAATTTTCTAACCAAAAAGACCAATTTTCAACTCATGAAGGATTGGTGTCTAACCAAAAACGGAATAGTGAAATTTTCATATAAAAAAAACAATAAAAAAGAAGGAATTTTCAACCAAGAAGATTAATTTTAGACCAAAAAAGACGATTTTCAACAAAATATATGAATTTTCAACTAGAAAAGATCAATTTTCAATAAAAGATTTTAATTTTCAGCCAAATCGGAATAAGTACATTGTCAGTTAAAAGAGATGAATTTTTAACTTAACTTATGAATAATAAAAAAATGAATTTTCAACAAAAGAGTTCAACCCAAAAGATGACTTTTTAACCCGGAAAATTAATTTTAAAAAAATGGAATAGTCAAATTTTCAACCAAGAAGGTGAATCTTAAAAAAATATGAATTTTAAAAAACCAGTTCAATTTTTAACCAACAAGGTTAATTTTACAGCAAGAAGATTAATATTCTAAAAAAAGAACAAATTTTCAACAAAATACAATAATTCTCAACAAAATTGTGGAATTATAAAGTCAAAAGAAAGAATTATCTACAAAACGGTTGATTTTTGAATCCGAAAATATGATTTTTTAACTAAAATCTTAATTGGCCACCAAATCGTTAAATTTTTATAAAAATAGTTTAATTTTTAGAAAAATAGTTAATTTTGAACCGAATAGTTTAATTTTTTACCAAATTGTTAAATCCTCAACTAAACCAGATTAATTTGGATCCAAACTTCTCAATAAAAAATATCGATTTTCAACCAAAAATAGAATAGTTACATTGTTAGTTAAGAAAATTAATTGTCGACCAAAATGAAACAAATTTCAAACAAAATAGTTACATTTTCAACATAAAAGATGAATCTTTAACTATAATGATGATTCTTAAAAAAATGAATTTTCAAAGAAGAATTCAATCTAAAAAATGATTTTTTAAACCTGAAGATTAATTTTCTAAAAATGGAATAGCGAATTTTCAACCAAGGAGATGGATCTACCACCAAAAAAGTTCATTTTTAACAAAGTAGTTCAATCAAGTAGCTGAGTTTCTTACCAAAAAGATGACTTTTCAACAAAATAGTTGCATCTTCAACAAAATAATAAAATTTTCAACCAAAGACAAGAATTTTTAACCAAATGAGATGAATTCCAAACAAAAACTATAATAGTAGACTTTTCAAACAAAATTATTTGATTTTTCTTTTCGGGTTCTATTAATTTTGTTCGCATTTAAGCGAAAAAACGAGAAAAGGGGAAGAAATAAAGGTATGTTTCTTAAAAACAGAAAAAAAGTAAGAATTCTTTAAAAAAATATATCATCAGGAATCGTACTAAATGGTATCTAAGTTTGTAAGTTAGAGATAAGCTAGAGAGATAAACTTAGAGATAAATATTGAAGACGTGGTCTTTAATTTTACTAAAAGTTTGCTGATTTGGGAAACGTCAGGAAATTCCGAATCATAATCCATGATCCATTACCATAAATATATTTGCATGCCAACTAGAAAAATTTTGCTGAATGGAATAAAAATAGTTTCATCGCCAAAAAAAGTGTCAGCTTTGGACTATATTTTCTCCTGACTGGAATGTTCTTTGTAATCAACCTTTTTTGTTATCGAATTAGCAATACACCAGGTCGGAAGAATTCTTATTTTTCCTTTCAATACCGAATTTGATTTTACAGTAATGTACAATTACCGTAATTTTTGTGAAATCAGCTATACTAGATCAAAATGATGCACAAATTATTATGAAATTATTAACGACCTATGTTAAAATCAATTAAATAAATTTAAGCTCAGGGATTTGATCTCAAAATTCTATTCAAATTGAAATTATTCGACTATAGTATTTCAGTAGCATATTTTGTTAATATTTTACAAACTTAATATTAAAAATTATTCGCACGCGAAAATGTTCTATTGATGGTCAACTTATATAAATATATCAATATTTCCGGGTGGCTGCTAAAAAGAAAACAAAAAGAACATTCTTGGTCATTCCACGGTTCAAACATTCAATCCTGAAAAATGATTCATTTAAAAATTTAAAGCTAAATTACAAATTAAGCCATTCAAAGCGAAACCTTCTGGAATTCTGAACTTCTCAAATTAAAATTTTAAATATAGAGACAGTCAAAAATGTTCAATTTCAAACTAATAATGTTCGAGTTCATTACTAATTAAGAGCTTTTTAATTGTAATAAGTATCACTTTAAGGGCTTTAAATTTGAACACTATTTACAACAACAAAATTATTCAAAATTGTAGTAATTATACAAAGCAGTAGCCTTTAAAGTGAAATAATTTAGAATTCAAAGTATTAAAGTATATGCAATCTCCAAACGTGAATAATTAAAAATTTTAATGTTTATTAACCTTATAGTCATACAAAATTGAACAAGTTTAATTCAACTACTTTCAATTTAAGCAAATTCTATTGCTAAGAAATTTTCGGAGACCAGCAAATCCGAGAAAAGACAATAAACTTATTTTTTGATCGAAAATTAAAAAAGAATTTAAAAGAAAAATCTATTCAATCAACTGATAACTTTTTTAATTACGAAATAATTCAGTTTTCAATGTGTAATTCTAAAATCTTCTACTTTCAAATTTTTCGTTTTAGGTCTTCATTTTTAAGCGGACATTTTCAATTTAAAAAAATTTAAAAATGCAGCTTTGAACTCTTAATAAATTAAAAATAAAAAACGTTTGAAATTGAAACATTTTATTAAAAATTACTTTAAGGTGATCATCTGTAAATTTAATATAAATTGATTAGTTATTTTTAAAATTGAACTGTAGTGCGAGTATTGAACATTCAACAATAATTCATTTTAAAAGACAGTTCTGAATCTGTTCAAAATAAAAAAAATGTCGTGATTGTAACTTTAAAAATTTAACTATTTTAATTCAAAAACATTATTAGTTTGAAAAAATGTGAACGCCCGATTCAATTTTTATAAACTATTTTCGATTTTAAAATAACTTCAAATTAATAGATTCCTAATTAAAAGCTTTTATTCAATTTCAAATTCTATTCAAATATTGTTTTATTGTTAGTCTAATATATTCGATTTTTAACCTATTCACTTTGAAACTTTTAAATTAAAAAAATAACCATTTTCAAATATTAGTCAATATTTGACTGCTGATTTAAAATGAGCAATTAGGAATCAAGTATTAAAAACTAACCAATTAGAAACTGAATTTTTTAAAACCACCTTCAATCTTTAGAGTTTCAGAGGGCTAAGTTTGAACTTTGATCATTACAATTTTAATTGTTCCAGTTGAAAAAAAAAATTAATTTGTAAGTGAAAGCGTTGAGTTTTCATGCATAAATAAAAATTGAACAATAACTAATTTGAAACGACTTAAAATCAAGAAGATTTAAATTCTAACTAAAAAAACGTTGAGTTTGAAAAAAATGCAATCGTTCAAATTTTAATATACGTCTAACTTCAAATTGCTTAAAATTATATAATTTTAAACATTTAAAAATGTATTGGATTATTCTTTAATTTAAAGCATCAAAAATGATAGTGTGGATTTAGATTTTTTAATCAGAAATCTTCGAACTATTCAATTTATAAAAGTTTGAAATTTTTCAGTCTAACGGCATTCAATTTAAAATTGTTCAATTGAAATGATGCGTTTGCATTATAGAGCGTTTGAAATAAAAATTTCTGAATTAAAAATTTTTTAGGCTTCAATTATAAAAGTTTAAAATTCAAAAAATGTCCTCTTTGTAGTTCGGTTTTGATTACATCAAATGAAAAAATTTTCAGCTTTAAAAGTTCGAATTTTTTAATTTCAATGACCGTGAACATTTTTTGCAAATCGGAAAAGAAATCGGAAGCATTTTGAAAATCCTATAGCTAATTTTTTTAATTTTCATAGAATTTAAAAATGCGGCTGTAGGAAACTTTGTCTATGATTAAAATAAAAAAAAAAAATCTGCCCGCTTCGCGGGCACATTCTCATAGCGCGCGTCGCGCGCGGCTCGCAAGTTTCAGCGCGCCTAGGGCGCGCACCTGTTGGATCTCGCGCTTCGCGCTCGATTGGGTATTCATCTCGCGCTCGTTTATATGTTTATCTCGCGCTTCGCGCTCGATATTGTATTCACCTCGCGCTGCGCGCTCGGACACATTTGTCGTCTAGGTTTTCACACTTCGTGTCCTCGCTAGTGCACGCTTCGCGGGCTAATACTCTCTTAAAGCTTCATCGTTATGACCTGCTTTTGGTTTAATTATGTCAGTTTTACATAAAAAGAAGAACTAATTTACTTAAGGTTCTATCGACCTTAAGGAACACATTCTCATCACGACACTCGCGCTTCGCGCTCGATATTTCGTTTGATCATCATGTGAACCTCGCGCTTCACGCTCGTTTCTGTTCATCGTATAATAGAAACCCAAAAGTTCGCAACGACCATATGTTACGTTCAATCTTCTTCAGATAAAAATGACTAAAGTTGTATTTGAATTAAAGTGAAGAAGGTAATTCCTTTACTTTAGCGTATATTTCCGTATCTTTATAATAAATCCTACAATCAGAAAGATTTTTTTCCAACTATCTGAAAAGGGGAGAAAAGAAGTATTTAAGTCGTTTTTGGAACATATATCTTGCTTTTTCATTCATAATCAAACCGACCCCTTGACTACCATGTGATTTCCTATCTACTCCTAACCATATTTCAAAACCGCTTTTCAACACCCCATTTTCTATGTTTCTACTTTCGCATCCCTTTTTCTTTGTCTCAGGTACACATAAAATATCTAGTTTCCTAGCATGCATAGTTTCTCGTAGTTCTCTTACTTTAAGATCATTCACTCCTCTAGCATTACAAACACCCAGTCTCCATTCATCGCCTGAAACTCAAACTTTACGTTTACCGTGTGTATGCATTTAGTCAATCAAAGTTTCAGTCCAGTCCGAGGCTACTTTATTGTTTGTATTGTTCATGTTTAGATTGTACACCCAACTACCACCTTTATGCGCGAAATTTGTTTTGCGAGTTGAAATCATGTCCAAGTCAAGTAGTGATTCACCGTATAGTGGAGAGTCCAGCTCTAACGTCAGTCCCACGAAAACTTCTGTCACGGGGGGGGGGGGGG
>CAKNYM010050693.1:140411-156392 GCA_932195095.1 Andricus curvator
GCCGAAAAGGCGAATTCTCTACGAAACAGTTAAATTTTCTACCCAAATAAATTTACTTTGAACAGACGCATTCATTTTCAACCAAATAGTTAAATTATCTCCAAAATAATAGAATTTTAAATCGAAAAACACGAATTTTCAACAAAATAGTTTAATTTCTAAGCCAAGAAGGCGAATTTTTTACACAAAATTTGAATTTTCAACCAAAACAGAATAATTTTTAACCGAAAAGTCGCACTTTAAACCAAAAAAGAACAAACTTGTACCAAAAGAGATGAATTTTCAACTAAGAATGATTTTTCATTTAACAGAGAGAAAAAAAGTGCCAACCAAATTGTTGAAGTTTCAAGCCGAATAGGCTCTACAAAACAGTTTAATTTTCTACCCCAATATATGAATTTTCAACCAAAAAGTTCATTTTTAATAAAATAGTCGAATTTGGACCAAATAGTTGAATTTTGAACTAAAAAAGACCAATTTTTAACAAAAAATTTAATAGTTGAATTTTCAGTATCAAAAATTAAATTTCAACAAACAAAAAAAAGAAATTTTCACCGACAGAGATAGATCTTAAAATTCAATCAAATAAATTTCTAACAAAGTAGCTTAACTTTCAAGCAAGTCGTTCCATTCTCAAAGAAAAAATATGAATATTCAATGAAAAATTTAACAGATTATGTAGGTAAATTTTCAGTCACAACAATTAATTTTCAACAACAACAACAAAATTTCAACAAAATGATAAGTCCTTAGCCAATAAAATTATCTTTTAACAAAGTAGTTTAACTTTCAAACAAGTATAGTTGAATTTTCAACGTTAATATATGAATTTTTAATGCAAAATTTAATAGTTGAAGTTTCAACTATGAACGATTATTTTTCAGTCAAAAATGAATTAGTTCAATTTTCTACTAAAAAAAAAGACATTTTCAATAAAATAGTTAAATATTCAACCATATAGTAGAATTTTTATTCTGAATAAAAAATATAATAGCAGTGGACTTTTCAATTAAAAAGTATTGACTTCCAACAAAAAATAGTTCGATTTTCTTATTGGGTTATATTAATTCAGTTCACATTTAAGCGAAAAACGAGAAAAAGGAAAAGTTTCTGGAAAACAGGGGAAAAGAGGAATTCCTTTAAAAGAAGTCATTAATTTTCATTTTTTTAAGCATTTCAAAAAATTGATATTTACCAAAAAATCCTTTTTTGTTAAAGAAAACCTTTGTCTTCGATTTTTAAAATATGTTTAAAAATGTAAAAAACAAAATTGATTAAAAATAAATATTGCAGATACGTTTGTTTCGATATGTCAAATGGGCAGTTTAGTTATGAGGATCCCAAAGATAATACGTCTAATGGTGCTATTCTCATGAAGCCTAATACATGTTACATCTCAAAACTTTCTTTACATCTTGTGAAAATTGACGAAGGTACTGATTTGAAAACAATCTATAACAATTTATAGAGAAGGATGTTATGAATTTAATTTATTTCAATCTATGCATTACTGATCTGAATTTTTATTTATTCTTTCATTATTGTATTGTATTTTATTTTTTACAATTAGTAAATTAATAGAATTTTCAATTCATATGAAATTTACAGAAGGCCTTGATGGACGAAGAATTACGAATAAAGTAACCGAAGTTCAATTACCAAAGGAGATTAACCCTCGGTCTTATTTTGTTGGTTGTCAGTGGTTTGAAGATTGGGCGACTGTAGCAATTACGAGCAGAAATTTTCAGACCACCTGGTATCTTTCCTGCACTTATCAAAGTAATTATAAATTTTTTAAAATAATAATTAGGGTAGACAATCGTTTTTACATTATCTGGAGAGTAAATTGTGCTATATAAATTTATTTTGATTAAAATAAATTTCTTATTCACTTAAATACAAAATCGTGTTCAGAGATCTGGAATGGAGGCGATACACACTCTAAAAACGATTTGGTTGAATCAACAAATTTTTTTTTAACTATAGAAAAATACTGCAGAAAGAATTTGGTTGGATCAATCAATTGCCAACGGCCATACCACGCTGAAAAACCCAGTTCTCGTCAGATCACTGAAGTTAAGCAGCGTTGGACGCGGTTAGTACTTGGATGGGTGACCATTTAAGAATACTGACATGAGTGCTGTTGGCACATCGTGGGTGTGGTGAGCCCACACTTGTAGTTATTTATAACTACAAGAAAAACCTAGAAACACTACCCGAATCGGGTAGTGTCACGCCTACCCTGAAAGGGAAATGGTTTAATGGTATATATAATCAAATGGTTTCTTGAATTAACCAAAATTTGTTTGATTCAACTCAATTTTTATGTTTTTTTTTTATTTTTTTTCCAAGGAAGCAGTTTTTTTGGTTCAAGAATTTTTTAGTGCATTGTTGTTGAAAACTTGACTGGTTGCATACTACGTGAATATGACTTTTAGTAGCAGTTTTCAGTTTGTTCTTTTGAATTTTCTGGAATTTTGTAAATCACAATTTCCAAATTAGAATTTAATTTTCTACAAAATTACTTGATGCAAGAGAAAATTTTAATTGTAAATGATTTTTTAATATTGGGAAATAATTCTGTTCTTGACAACAATTTATAAACTTTTAAAATTACTTAGGTATTATATAAAAAAATTAATTTCAAGTATTGAAAATTTTAAAATATGTCGAAAAAGAATCTGGAAGATTTTAGGACAATTTTTTTAATTTTGCAGGATTTAACAAAATTTGAGGAAAACTAAATTATGTCAAAAGATATTTCGAAGTTTTCAAATGATTTGTAAACAATTTAGAATATTCCAAAAAAATTGAAACAAAATGTATATTTTTGAAGATTTCGAAAAAAGAGGCTTTTCAAGATTTTGAAAAAGTTTCAAGCAATTTTTTTCTTATGAAAATTAATCTGTTTTGGTTACGAATTCCGCTAATTTATTTGAAATTCGTCTTTTGCAGATGAATTAAACTCTTTTCAATTTAGAATTGAAATCTTTTTTTGTTGATATATCAACCACTGCATTTAAGAAGAAATCATCTTTCTTGATTAAAAATTCATCTTTTTTTTATAAAAAAGTAATCTTCTTGGTCAAAAATTAATCTTTTTGACTGATAATTAATCAGTTTTGTTGAAATATCAACTATTACAATTTTCGTTGAAAATTCATCTTTTTTTGCTGAAAAATCAACTACTTGGTTAAAAGTTCAACTCCTTTGTTAAAAATTTAGTTTTTTGTTTGAATATTTATCAGTTCGGTTGAACATTCATGTCTTTGGTTGGAAATGTAACTGATTAAAAATTAATCTTTTTTAAATTATTCACTTATAATTTAAATGTTCTTTGGTTAAAGTGTGCAATTATGTATTACATTTTTTTGTTGAAAATCCGTCTTTTTCGGATGAGTTCAAATGTTTTTGATTTAAAACGAAAATCTTTTTTGGGTAAAATATCAATTATGCTTTACATTTATGTTTGAGGATTCATCTCTTTTAGTTGAAAATTCAACTACTTGGTTAGAAGTTGAATCAATTTGTTTGAAAATCATTTTTTGTTTGAAGATTCATGATTTTAGTTGAAAATTTCACTCTTTGGTTGAAAATGTAACTATTTTGTTGAAAATTCGTTTCTTTGTAGAAAATGTATTTACTTAGTTGAAAATTCAACTATTTGGTTGGAAATTAACTTTTTGGTTAAAAATTCATATTTCTGGGTGAAAAGATTAAACTCATTTGTAGAAAATTCGTCTTTTTTGGTGGAAATTTAATATTTTTTGGTTCAAAATTAAACTGATTGAAAATTATGCTTTTGTTCTTGGAGAATTCAACTATTTTGTTGATAATTCGTCGTCTTGGATCAGTTCAATTTTTTTTTATAACAAATTTAAATCTGTTTCGGTTGAAGTATCATTCATGCATTACATTTTTTCTTGAAAATCCGTTTTCTTACAAGTTCAAATGTTTTTGATTTCGAATACAAATCTTTTTTGGAGATTTACTTTTTGGTTTGGATTTGTTTTCTTGGATCAGTTGATCTCTTTTTTATTTAGAATTTAAATCTGTTTTGGTCGAAATATTAATTATTCGTTAATTTTTTTTTGTTTAGTTCAAGTATTTTTGATTTAAAATAAAAATCTTTTAGGGTAGAAAATTCATCTTTCTGGTTAACAATGTAACAAGTTCGTTGAAAATTCTTTTTTTTTGTAGAAAATTATTCTTCTTGGTAGAAAATTGATTTGTTTTGTTGAAAATTTAACCATTTTTTTTGAAAATTAACTTTTTCGATGAAAAACATTTCATATATTTGGGTTATAAAATTTAACTATTATGTTGAAAATTCGTCTTTTTTTTGCATAAGTTCAAATGGTTTTCATTTAAACAAAAAATCTTCTTTGCTTGAAATATCAATGATACATTTTATTCTTTGTTGAAAGTGCATCTTTTTTTGTTGAAAATGAACTTCTTTCTTGAAATTTTGATTTGACATATCTGAAATCTTCAAACAAATTTTTGAATTTTCTCAAGAATGTTAGAAAAATTATATTTACATAAACTTAAAAAGAAAGAAATACACTTAAAAAATAAATAGTTATGTCAACATTTTTTTTGTTCGTTAAAAATTATGTTTCTCATCAAATCTAAAAACTACACGCACACCTAGCGCGCGATTGATGATGCCTGTTTGATGAAATTTTTGATAACTTGAAACAGAAACTGGTGGAAAATGTGAATTGCTCTGGACAAAGGATTGGAGTATAACCAAAGGCTATAGTGATATACTTTCAGTAGGATTTAATGATGGAGAAAAATTGATTACAGTGACGCCATCAGGTTTAGAAAAAGAGACTTCAAAAGTCGTAGCAATTGATAGGCAAACCATGAATGTCTATCCATTCACTCCAGATAATTTGTGGGTGACGGAACTTATTAGGTTGGACAAGGTCAACAAGGTATAAAAATAATTCTACTTTTCAACTATGCAATGATTCCACATAATGAAATTCTAATGTGAAAAGAAAATAGTATTTAATTCTAAAAATACATATTTAACAAAAATTATATTTGTGCCCATTAGGATGGTCCAAACAAATTATTTTTCTGATTTTTCAAAGTCGCAGCCCCTCTTTTTGTATCTCTTGGTGAAAAAAAATTTTCCTAATTTTTTGAGATTTAAAAAAAAATGTTTAGAGGTAGGGCACGACCTTTAAAGTACCCCGAAGTGTTAAAATTTCAGTAAGTCCTTGAATTTTAAAAGAATCGTAAAAACTTTACAACGATAATGTAAAACCACCATGTGAGCAGTATGAAGCCTGAAAAAATTAAAAAAAAAATTAATTTACCCCCAACTTTGCCAAAACTCACCCCTTAGGACACTAAAAAGTGATTTAAGTGTCTTTTCTGCCTTTTATGAAATTAAAATGAAAATTTAAGTGGCAAATTATATCAAAAATTTTACTATACAAATATGAAGAAAGTGTCCTTAAAATAAACGTTTTTCCTTATTTCACCCTTAATAATCCATAAAAAATTACATTTTCTTTCTTTAAAACTTTTTCTTTCAATATATATAATATATATTGAATATATGAATATATATAATATGAGTATATTGAAAGAAAGAAAATGTCATTTTTATGGATTTTTGGGGGTGAAAAGGGGAAAAATGTTTATTTCAAGGGGACTATTTTTCATATATGTGTAATACATTTTTATATATAATTTGCCTCTTAAATTTTCATTCTACTTTCATAAAATTCAGAAAAGACACTTAAAAATTACTTTTTAGTGTCTTAAGGCGTGAGTTTTGACGAAGTTGGGGGTAAATTAAATTTAACACAAAATTTTTTAGGCTTTGTACTGCTCACGTGGTAGTTTTACATCATCGTTGTAAAATTTTTACCATTCTTTTTAAAACTGAAGGACTTACTGAATTTTTAACACTTTGGGGTACTTTAAAGGTCGTGACCTACCTCTAAACATTTGTTTAAAAATCTCAGAAAATTAGGAAAAATTTTTTCCACCAAAAAACACGAAATGAGGGGGTGAGACTTTAAAAAATCAGAAAAATAATTTTTTTAGACCACCCTAGTGCCCATCTAAAAATCGAGCTAAAATTTACAGTCATGTTTCAGGCGATTCGAATCTTTAGGACAAATAAAATAAAAAAATGAAAAATAAAATAAAAACAGTTTTTCAAATTCAATAGAATATAATCATATTTGTTTAGAATTCAAAACAGACTTCACAGCCCAAAAATCTTTAAAAACAGGGGAAATAGGATGATTTTTCACAAAAATGGGGAATACAATCTTTTCAATAAAATAAATGTTACCATTTTTGTAAGACTTCAAATCGAAATATATTGCTTTTTCAACAAAATAGTTGAATTATTCACCAAAAATGATGAATTTTCTACCAAAAGATATTTATTTTTAACAAAAGAACTGAGTTTTGAGTTTAAAAAGTAGAACTTGTTGAACTTTCAACAAAAAAAGGAAAATATTTTTTAAGCAAATAGTTACATTTACAACCAAATAGTTGAACTTACAAGTAAAAGACACGAATTTAAGAAAAAACAGATGAATTTTAACCCAAAAAGGCGAATTTTCTACAAAGCAGTTGATTTTTCAATCCCAAAAATTAATATTCAACAAAAAACATAACTTTCAACAAATTAGTTGAAGTTTATATAAAAATTGTTTAATTTTCTAGCCAAAAAGACAACTTTTCAACAAAGCAGTTGAATTTTCAACAAAAAAAATCATTTTTAACAAAATAGTTGAATTTTCAATTGAAAGAGACGATTTTTCTACATAACAATTGAGCTTTTATTCCAAGAATGTGAATTTTCAACAATAAAGTTCATTTTCAACCAAGAAAATTAATTTGTTTGAAGTAGTTCAATTTTTAACCAACAGAAAATATAATAGTTGATACAGCAAACAAAAAATATTTCAATTTTAAATAAAAAACAATTGAATCCTTAACCAAAAAAGATTAATTTTGAACGAAATAGTGGTTTTTTTGAAGTGAATTTTCTACAAAACTGTTGAATTGTTAGTCCGAAAACCGGAATTTTCAACACTGAAGTTAATTTACAATGAAAGAGTGAAATTTTCAACAACAAAAATTAATTCTCTACAAAGTAGTTTAACTTTCGTCCAAGTTATTGAATTTTTCACACACAAAAAAAAGACTTTTTGAGAAAATAGTAAAATTTTCAGCCAAATGATAAATTCTGAATAAAAAATATAATAATAGACTTTGAATTCAAAAAGGATAATATTCAGGCAAAAAGATGAATTTTTAATCCAAAAGTACAAATTTTCTATCCAAAATGGAAAGGTTCAACAAAATAGTTGAATTTTCAAAAACAAAAATGAATTTCAACCAAAAGAAATTTTAATTTTGTATTAAAAACAGTTGAATTCAACAAAAATAGACGAATTTTCAAAAAAAAAAGTTGAATTTCAAACCTGCGCTCGCAAGTTTGAGCGCGCCTAGGGCGCGCGACTGTTGGATCTCGCGCTTCGCGCTCGATCATATATTTATCTCGCGCTTCGCGCTCCATTAGGTATTCACCTCACGCTACGCGCTTGGGCGTATTTACATCGCGCTTTACGCTCGGCTCCTCTAGATTTTTGAACTTCGTGTTCGACTTCGATGAAAAGAAAAAGTTTGTTTGCAAATATTATAAAATTATCAAAACCTCTACATATTAAGTGATTGTTAAATTTGTTTTTATTTTAGACTGAAAAGGAACTTTATTTACTCAAGGTTCTATCGACCTTAAGGAACACATTCTCATCCAGACACTCGCGCTTCGCGCTCGATATTTGATTTGAAAATCATTTGAACCGTATGATAGAAACAAAAAAGTTTGAGCGCACTTACGGCGTGCGATTTGGTAAATACACTGAGCGCGCACTTTGTGCTTCGTGTTATATGTTCTTCATATACAAATTACTAAATTTGTATTTGATTTTAAATGAAAAGTAATGATATAATTCAGGCGACAAATTTTATTAGTTATCATTTTATTTTAGCTTGTGCCGTTTATCAAAAAAGTTAATTTTTTCATTTTCAATATATTCTTACCACAAAAATTGATTACGGGTTTGTAAGTCTTTTTTGAATGCACAATTTGTGTTCATTTATATGTTTTCGTACCTTGCATTGTTTTTTCAAAAATTTGATTTTTTTTACTGTCAATGTTATTTTCACGAATAAAAAAAAACCACGCATCCTATCGAAACGTGATTCGCAATAAATTTGTACCTCTTCCTTGGATGAACAAATTTTGTTTCGGTCATTTTTTCGTAGCTGGTAATATTCGTCTGAAAATTTGATTTTTCTATTTTCAATGCAGTTTTTTACGAATAAAACAAAAACTACGCGTCATATCAAAAGGTGAATGATAAGAAATTTGTAGATCTTTTGCAGGTGCACAATTTTGTGAGATGATCTTTTCTGGTATCTTGCATAGTTTGACAGCAAAATGGCTTTTTTGATTTTTCATTAATTTTTTGTGCGATCAAAATTTGAATTTTTTATTTTTCAAAAAATTCAAAAAGTTGTTATGAAAATATTATAGGGTGTTCAGGAATCAACGTTTTTCTCCTCCTGACTTTTTTTCATATCGTGCGTTTTTCGGCTTAAAATGTTCATTTTCGTTTGTTTTTTGGAATTTTGAAAATGCTATAACTCCAGTAATTTTTTTTATCACGAAAAGTCATAAGAATATTTTGTTCATCATTTTGCGTACTACTAATAACCGTACATAGAATTTTCAAATCTTCAAAAAAAGTGGTCTCAAAAATTTTCAAAATGTGCTCACTTTTTGGATTTTCATCCAAAATAGCTGGTTAACGAACTCGTTCTCTATTTTTCGGCCATAAAAAAGTGTGCCAAAGCTCAATCAAATCTGATCATTTTTTCGAAAGTTATCGTGGCTACAGACAGACAGACTACAGACAGACAGACACCTTCGTAAAAATCGTTTTTTCTAGCTCAGGGGGTCTCAAAACGTGGAGATTTGATGAAAACCGATTATGTCAAATTTTACATAAAACCAATACCTTCTCATTAGAATGAGAATGTAAAAATGTCTACCACTTTGTTTAATTTTCAAGCGAAAAATGCGTATTTTCTACGAAACACTTGCATTTACGACCTTAAAATATGAATTTTCAACAATAAAGTTGATTTTCAGTCAAATAGTTGAATTTTCGACTAAAATAGTTCAATTATCAAACAAATAAGACGAATTTTAGCTAAAAAGTTAAATCTTCAACTAAAAAGGAAGAGTGTTCAACCAAAAATATAATAGCAGGCTTTTAAATTAAAAATAATTAACTTTCAACGAAAAATAGTTGGATTTTCTTATTTGGTTCTATTAATTAACTCCATATATTTATTTAAAACCCCAAGAAAAAGGAGAAGTTTCATTTAAAAATTCTAGGACTTTTCCAAGTTTTTCAGGTTTTCCAGATTCTGTAGCAACCCTGTATTTACATTATTTTAACAGAGTTCCATAAAGTGGTTGACTCATTTACTCCAAATGATATTTTTTGCATTTTTAGATGGTTTACTACATAGCATCATCTATGCAAGCACCTGGCGAACGTCACCTATATAAATCACGCCCTTGTAATAAAATATTCAAAAATACCCACTGCTTAACATGTGCAAAGAAAAAATTATCAAAATACACACCGAATTTGTCTCCAACATGTGATTACTCCTCAGTGAAATTTTCTCCAGGAGGAAGTTACTACCTATTAGATTGTCTTGATGATGGAGCAGGTAAGAACAATTTTTGCACGGTAAATTTTTCGTAAAAATAAAACTGAAACATTCGCCATTTAAGATTTGAAAAAGATGCCCCGGACTTTTATTGTGTCTATCAAAAATAATCAAATAGTAAAACAATTAGATGGTCGACTATTCGAGAAGCAAAAATTTCAATTCCTTGTAGGAAAACATATAACCAAACAAAGATTCTTTGAATGTCCCATCGCCGGTGGTAAATATAATGTAAGTTGTTCCAAAATCAGAGATAATTTGTGTAATTTCTATTGAACTTATTCATTACCAGGCAAGAATTAAACTTCTTTTGCCGAGATATTTTAATCCTGACAAAAAATATCCCCTGATTATGGGAGTGGATTCACGAATTGGATCTCAACAGGTTAATTGCAAATGGAAAGTGGATGCTGGTAATTATTTGAGAGAACATTATTAAAAATGAACTTTACGAGTGGGTTGAAAAAATAATAGTATCGGACGGATAGTATAGGACGGATAGTATCGGATGGATATAGTATCGGACGGATAGTATAGGACCACTAACCGGGTGACCTATTAAAAATTAGAATTGACTTTGGAAGGTGATAGTGCCGTCCAGGATATAGGTAAAACAATCTATAAGAAACCACTGGAAGGTTTATTTGAATTCTGCTTTGAGTACGTCTTATTTGAAGTAATTTGGACATAAGGGTATCAAATAATCACATGAGAAAGAAAAAAATAAAATTTTGATTTAGAAGCAATTTTGTACTTCAACCTCTACTCAACAAAATTCCTTACAAATCGGAATTTTATTTTTGTCTTCCTCACGTGATTAGCCGATACCCACAAGGCTAAATTACATCATCTAAGGCTCATTTAACACTGAATTTAAAAAGCTTTTCTACAATTTTTGCATCCGAATTTTTATCTATATTTTGAATGGTGCTGTAACCTGTCACAGCCAGGCTGATTTTTAGTAGGTAATTCGAGTAGTGGTCCGATACTATCCGCTGCTGGTGTAAATATAGTAACTATTTAAAAAAACTCTAAAATCCGTTAAGAAATAGAAATAGAGCGAAAAGTTTTTTAATATTGTAACATGCCATTTAGCCTTAAGAGAATTTAAATAATTGCACTCGTTAGTGATATCGAAATAAAACAGGCCCAAACGCGCGGGCAGTACGGTCAGTCAGCACTCAACGCAGTAAGCGAGCCCCACTCCGCTGACAGCGTCAAACCACGTGAGCCAGTGCCACCAATCACAGCCACCGTCTGACCCCACTCTGGTAGCCACTGGGCAACCGGGAGTAGGGGCAAGACGTTATGAGGCCGTAAAGGGCCTGAGAACCTCACTGATTTTGCTCACGATAGATTGATAGATTCTGGTCTATCAGACGCATCGAGTTGATTGTTTGGAAAATTTTGCGCTCTGTGACACCCATGTCAGAGAGCTCAAACCCAGAGCACCATCCTAGAGAAGAAGCAACACAAGAAGTCGAGGGAACCATGCCTTCCAATCCTGGAGGAAGTAATTCGCCATCAGATTCAACAGGGACAAACACCGTAGAGGCTATGGATAAGGACGCATGGACAGTCGCCTCGTCAAGGAAACGCAGGAGAACAGGATCAGGTTCGAATAAATCTATTTCGTCCACTACATCTAACAGCGGCAAGACCACTGCCAACCCACCAGACAATAATACTAAAACAGACCCAATCGCGGCAAACCCTAAAAAACAGTATTACCGGGAAAATCTCCCCAATCATTGGGATAATTGACGAGGCAAACCACCTCTATACAGGCCTTCATAAATACCTTCATAAATAAAAAAAATTCAAAAATATATAAAAAGGATTTTGCTAAATATAAACCTATAGTTTATAGAATCGGCTCCGATGTTTATTCTGTTCGCGTGTCGCACATTGAAGATTATCGCGCGATCATAACTAACCTTGAAACCCAAGGATTCCAGTACTATCTCTATAAAAATGTCGAGGCACCCCCTAACAAACTCGTGATAAGGAACATTCCCATTTCTTACACTGAAACCTCGATTTATGACGAACTCAAGGAAGAGGGATTTAGGATTACCACAGATAGCCGCATGCGTGACCGGCCAACTAAAAAAGCCATGCCAATGATTTTAATTACAGTCCCCAACACACCACAAGCAAAAGAATTGCTTGAACTTCAGTGCATAGCCTTTTTGAAAATTAAATTAGAGCCCTATGTCGAACCTCTCAGTGTTTTAACTGTCAGAGATTTTATCACGTTGCGGATATGTGCCACGTTACCCCACGCTGCGTTAAATGTGGGGACGCGCACACTAGCTCTAGCTGCAAAAAAGAGCGCCAGATACCGGCTACCTGCGCTGATTGCAAGGAAGATCACCCGGCTGACTACAAAGGCTGCGCAGCGTTAAAAAAAGCCTCTAGAAAGCCTACTAAAAACCCTAATTCCAAACCTTATAATAAGCTCAAGGCTACTGTTCCCAGCAAGCTCCTTGCAAAACTGATTCCGCCAAGTCATAGCCACCCTCAAGAACAAGTAGCCCCCGTAAACACCCTGCCCATACAGAATAAAATACTATACAGCACCAAAGTAACCCTGAAACGCGCGACTGAGACCCAAAATAAACCAAAAGTTACAAAACGAACTCAAAATCAAGCCAAAAATCCTAACACCGATACCCTTCGCATTGCGGAAGAAAACTTTGGTCCAGTAGTATATTAGCAATTGCCCTTGACAATGGCAGTACTCAATACCGGGGGAACTGAACCTGATTTACCACACGACGGAGTATCACATGGCCTTAAAATAATTGTTTGGAACGCTCAGGGAATACTTCAGAAAATACACGAATTATCCATCTACCTCTATAAAAATAACATTACAATCTGTCTGCTCAGCGAAACTCTACTCCGCGAATCCCTTCAAATTAAACTACGCGGATACAAAATATATAGAAACAACACTAGCAGGGGTACAGCAATTTTAATTCAAGAAAATATAGAACACCACGAATTAATAATTCCCAAACTTGACCCCTTCGAAGCCACTGCTACAGAAATAAAAAGACACGGGAATCCATATGCAATTGTCTCTCTTTACCAGACCACCTCCCGCAATTTCATCAAAAATTACTATAGAAAAATCTTCGGACTCGCACCCTCGGTTATTGCCGCAGGTGACTTCAACGCGAAACATCTAGCTTGGAATAGTAGAATGACGAAAAAAATCGGAAAACAACTTTTTGCGTTTATAATTGACAAGAATCTGTCTGTCTCCACACCAGATTCGCATACCTTCTTTCCCCATAATACTAAACATAAATCGGTCTTCATTGATTTCGTAATTACTAAACACAATCTCTTCAACCACGAGACTATAAGTATAAACGAACTATACTCGGACCATCGACCGATTCCTCTTAGCCTTTACACTAGTTGGGAAAAATCTCCGGACGTACCTCGTTACAATTTTGCAAAAGCAAATTGGCAGACTTTCGCCACAACCTTAGAATCTGAATTAAATTTCGAACCCACACTCCTAAACACTACCCGCATAGATGAAGCCATTACTGATCTCACATGTAGCATAAAAACCGCTATTCACACTGCAGTCCTTCTGACTACGTTCAATAAATACGATCCACCTCTCAGCCCTGAGATAGAAGACCTCATGAAAACTCGTTATATACTTTGCCAAACGCATCTGAGATCTAAAAGATGTATCCACAAAAGCACGATAAATTATCTTCAAAGAACAATCGCGATTAAAATTCGAGAACACAGATGAAGTAATTGGAACACAGTAGTCGGAAAATTAGAGATCAGAGACAACTCCATCTGGCGCATGACAAAGGCTCTCATCAAACCTCAAACTAATATTCCCCTTCTTAAAACCCCCGATCAAACCTTTGCAGTCTCCCCCAGTGGTAAAGCAAACCTCCTAGCAGAAAACAATGAAAGTAATTTTTCACGACATGATGAACCCTCAGACCCACAACACATCACGGAATGTAAAAAAATGGTCTCGGAGTATCTCAAAATCCCAAGTACCGAAAATTTCAAGAAAACAACCCATAAGGGACTAACAAATCAAATGAAAACTACTAAAAACAACAAAGCCCAAGGCCCTTATTCAATTTTAAACTTAGTCCTCAAAAAGCTTCCAATCTAATGTCTCACTCTCCTTGCCACTATCTTCAATGCTTGTATTCAACTAAGTTAGTTTCGTAACTCATGGAAAATAGCTCACATTTTAGTTTTTCAGAAAAAAGGCAAGGATCTATATCATCCAACCAGCTACAGGTCCATTAGTATTCTTGATACAATGAGCCACATTTTTGGAAAAATAATAATACTCACATAAACGTCTCAATTGGAAGCAGCATATCCAGGAAACTAAAGAGAAAGCCCTCGGGTCATGTCTCGTCTCAATCCTGTTATTAATAAACACTCGAGTCTAACACCTGATTATGGAATCGTAATCTATCAAATGCTTATCCGACCTATCATAACTTACGCTTGTACAATCTGGGGAGGTGCGTCAAAAACCAATAATAAACACACTCAGATAATTCAAAATAAATTTCCGAGACGTATCACTAAAACACCCAGATATACGAAGAATTCTGTCCTCCACAGAGAATTTCAATTACCATACATTTCAGAGTATATTAAAGAAACCGCCACTAAATTTTATGAATCTGCATCATTATCATCTTTTGAACATATTTCCTCTTTAGGGAAATGTAATTACGATCCTCTTCGCAAGCATGCGATGCCAAAAGACTTTCTCATGAAATAAGTCACTGAGGCCGGGGAAGGGGGGTCGACGCCGCGCCGACCTGCTACCCCTGACCTACCTGCAACCTTCATTTTCGACCCCACTAACCCCTTTCCTCTCTACTTCTTTACTTTTCTTACCTAAAATAAATTATCAGATTTCGTGGTTTTTCCCCGCTTGCGGGCTTTTTTTCCCACCTACATAAAAAGTCAATTTAATCTCCTGCATTGTCAAATTTTTCTCAGATTGTGTATCTGTGCCACTTTCGGCAAAGCCAACAGGCTGAAAAAACCAGTTCTCGTCAGATCACTGAAGTTCAGCAGCGTTGGGCGCGGTGAGTACTTGGATGGGTGACCATTCGAGAAAACTGAGTGCTGTTGGCACATCGTGGGTGTGATGAGCCCACACTTGTAGTTGTTTACTACAAGAAACTATCCACCTAGAAACACTACCCGAATTGGGTAGTGTCACGCCTACCCTGAAAGGGAAATGGCTTAATGGTATACTACTACTACTACTACTACTACTACTACTAAAACAACTTCTTCCAGTCCGATATTCTTCGGGAAGATCATAAATCGCGAGTGCGCGATTGGCGCGGCTTCGCCGCACCATCCACCCGCTCTCTTTCAATGGAAATCATAAGAGGTGCCGATGATTGGGGCCCCTTCATCCCCACGCCTTTTTTCGAGAACTGCACTCATCCGCCAGCTAGTCTGGCGAGTTAACCTCTAATCATTTGGAGTGACAGGCATCCACCAGCTTTGACTGGAGCATCCCTGACCACCGCACCGCTAGTTCGGCTAGTACAGGCATTCACCAGCTTTGACTGGAGTGTCCCTAACCATCGTTAGCTCTGTTAGTATTCGAGCAAGATACCCAGATCCTCTACGGTAACGAAATCTGCGACAGTAGTCACATTTGTCCACGATTCTGTGGTTTGTTTATCCGAATTTAGCTCAGTTGACGACCCGTCGCAAATTATGTGATCACGAAAATTCGAACTAGTGCAGCGCTGCCATTGATAATAGATGTATATGTATGCGTATGTAAGGATAGAGAAAATATAAAGCGCATAGAACGGATATTTTGTAACAGTATATTTATTTCATAATATTAAATATGTGATGGCATGTCATGTGACGGCCATACCACGCTGGAAACACCAGTTCCCGTTAGATCACTGAAGTTAAGCAGTGTTGGGCGCGGTTAGTACTTGGATGGGTGACCGTCTGATACTACTGCGTTGCTGTTGGCGGTGGTGGGTGTGGTGAGCCCACACTTGTAGTTATTTACTACAAGTAACTATCCACCTAGAAACACTACCCGAATCGGGTAGTGTCACGCTTACCCCTTGAGGCTCGCCGAAAGGGAAATGGCTTAATGGTATATATATATATATATAT
>CAKNYM010050693.1:156492-186414 GCA_932195095.1 Andricus curvator
ATGTCGTCGGTCTTCTTATAAAATTTTTGATCTAGATGTTTTTTAAAATGAAGAAATAATGTTCACTTATGACATCACGCATCCTTATGGCAAACGCCTTATCCCCTCACGAGTTTTTGAATAAATGAATAAAGATAAAATAAAGAAAATTATTTAACAATAAAAATGTCTCTCCATCGCATGCCTCCGGGAAGGCGATCGACTGGTGATCATCGAGACTTATCCTCCAGCCGAAGACTGGAGCGACGACAGCTCGATGATCACAGTCGGATCCAAATTAACGAAAACCCCCCTACTGGGAGTACCGCTAGTCCAGTGGGGCACGAAGCATCTTACAATATTAAACGTGATTTTTATATTATATATTATATTATATATCATTTTTGACAAAAATGATATATATGATATAAAATAATATAATAATATAATAAACAGGAACATACGCAGTAGTAAGGGAAAAATACATTTATGCTGTGGCTGATGTCAGAGGTTCTGGATTTCAAGGATATGAATTTGAATCGGATCTATATAATAATATTGGAAACCCCGAAGTGGAAGACCTTTTAGAAGTTGTCCATTGGTTACTAGAAAAGCTGCCGTACATCGATTCTAAAAATGTTTTTGTACAAGGGGAGCAATATGGTGGAATGGTGGCTGTTTTGATGGCTTTGAAGGAACCTAATTTGTTTAAAGCAGTAGCCGCTTATCATCCTCCTCTTTTTTGGATTAGCACTACTGCCTTCTTTGCTGAAAGACTTCTCAGACGTCCCACTTTAAAGGACAATTATTATGGGTATAGACGTCGCAGCCCAAAATGCTCTTAAAAGAGGGGAAATAGGGTGATTTTTTTACAAAAGTATGGGAAAAATTCTATAAAATGGTTTCGTAGCCTATTAAGACCTTAATTAACCCCCGTACTTCTGCACCCTACACTTCAACCTTCGCTTCCTTTCTATAAACACCAACTTCTTCACCTTCACGTCACTTCCCCAGTCAACACTCCACTTCCCACCACAAGTCCACGCTTCCCCTCCCAAGCCCTTACACCCCCTCCACTAATCACCCGCACTACCCTATTAGCCTTTCCCTCACTTCTCCCATAATTTCCCCTACTTCACCACGCAGCATTCCCCTCACTCACCCTACCTCCACATTTCCGTACCCCTCACTTCCCCTAGTCACCCATCCCTCACTTCCCCTAGTTACCCTTCCCTCACTTCCCCAACCACTATTTTCCCGTTTCCCTTTCCCGCCCTCATTTCCTCTACGTTACCTTCCCTCACTTCCCCTACATCCCATAATTTCCTCTCCCCTCATTTCCTTATCCCTAATTCCCGACCTTTCATTTCCCCTACAAAAAGAGCTTTAAACTTTTTAATCAAAAACAGTTGAAGTCAACCAAGGAAAGACGAATTTTCAAGAAAATAGTTGAATCCTCAACCAAAACTAATTAATTTTCAACCAAACAGTTGTACCTTTAATCAAAAAAGATAAAATTTCTACAAGAAAGATGGATTTTAACAAAAAAAAATGTTTTATTCAAAACACAAAAAAAACTCAATCAAATTGTTGAATGTTCAAGCAACAGAAAATGGAATAGTTAACTTTACAGGTAAAAAAATTTATTTTAAAGCAAATTTTGGAATTTTCAACCGAAAAATATGAATCTTTAACAGAAAACTTAATTTTCGATAAAATAGTTCAATTTTCAAACATAGATATGGATATTCAAATGAATTTTTAACAAACTAGTTCAACTTTTTTTTATCATTTATGTTTTTTCCTTTATTTTCTTGCAAATTCATTTTTTTGGTAGAATATGAATCTTATTGTTTGAAAATTAAACTGCTTAGTTGAAAGTTGAATTACTTTGTTAAAAATTTATTTTATTACTGGAAGATTTATCTCCCTGGTAGAAAATCTTATCATTTTGTTGCAGATCCGTTCTTTTTTGGTTGAAAACTAAAGTTTTGAATTGAAAATTTAATTATTCCGTTTTTGGTTGCAAATTAATCGTTCTTGAAAGAAACTTCAACTATTTGGTTGGAAATTCATTAATTTTGTTGGAAATTCGTCTTTTTCCAGAAAGTTAATCTTGGTCGAAAATTCATCTCTTTGCTTGAAAATTTAAGTACTTGGTTGAAAGTTAAACTCCTTTGTTAAAAAATCATTCGGTTTGTTGAAAAATTTTATTTTTTATTTAAAAATTCAACTATTCGTTTGAAAATTTATATTCTTTTAGTTAAAAATTCAGTACTTCGTTGAAAATTTATATTTTTTAGTTGAAAATTCAACTATGTATTTTGTTAAAAATTCATATATTTTGTTGAAAATTCGTCTTTTTAATTAAAGCCTAAACTATTTGGCTGAATACTCTTTTGTTTGAAAATTCATTTTTTTTTGTTAAAGATTCATCATCTTAGTTGAAAATTCATCTCCTTAGTTGAAAATTCAACTATTTTGTTTGAAATGCACTTTTTTTGTTTGTTGAAAACTGTTTTTTTTAATGAATATGTAACAATTGCACTTTTATTTTAAAATTGCTTTATTAATTGTAAATTGACATTTTATAGTTAAAAATTTAACTATTTGGTTAAAAATTCAAATTTTCGAGTTGAACATTCAACTGGTTTGTAGAAAATTCGTTTTTCTGGCTTGAAAATTTATCATTCTTGTTGAAAATTCATCTTTTTTGGTTTGAAAGTCAACTGTTTTCTGAAACATTCGACTTTTTAGCTTGCAAATTCAACTCTTTTGTTGAAAATTCTTCTTTTTGTAGAAAATTAATCTTCCTGGTTAAAAATTCATGTAAGTATTTTGTTAAAAGTTCAAGTATTTCTTTATTCATCTTTTTGGTCGAAAATTGAACTGTCTTGTTAAGAACTCGTCCTTTTGGATTGAAAATTCATCTTTTACGGTAGAAGAGTTATCTTTTATGGTTGAAAATGTATCTTCCTTGGTTGAAAATTAACTTTTTTTGTGAAGATTCTACATTCTTCGAAAAAATTCGTCTTTTGGTCTTGAAAATTGAGCTGTTTGGTTAAAAGTTTAACTATTTTGTTGAAAACTTTCTTTAAAATTCATCTTTTTCGGTAAAACATCTTTTTTGGTTGAAAATTCGCCTTTTTACAGAAAATTAATCTTCTTAATCAAAAATTGGTTCAACTATTTTGTTAAAAATTTAATCATATTGTTGAAAATTCCACTATTTTATTAAAATCATCTTTTTTGTCGCAAATTCAAGTTTTGTTAAAAATTCGTTTTTTGGGCGTGAAAATTTGTTGAAAACTTTCTTTAAAATTAATTTCTTTCGGTATAAAACCTTCTTTGATTGAAAATTCAACTATTTTATTGAAAATGCAGTATATTTCGCCTAAAAATCTTATAAATCTAAAGGGTTTTATATTGATTTGAATATCGTATCTACATTAATTTTATTTGATACAATTTCAACGGCTCCACTGCATGCAGAAAGATCCAGTTCTGGTTCAGTCCGTATACAGCTTCAACTCGCGTTCTGGTCGTATAAAGCTCTGAGCCATTTTTATTCGTTTTTGAATTTTTATGATAGATAAATAGATCATTTTGTGTCATCTGATAAAATATTATACAATTTTGTGCAATATTAAAGAAGAATATAATAAAAAAACTATTTAAACATATTTATTGGCAAATGTTTGTTAACAGTATAGGGGTAAAAAATTAGGCAATTTATAGAAACCGTTTTCATTATTTTGTATCGTATTTCTGAATTTTAAAAACATTTTAAACTTCAATCAAAAGTGGAGCCGTCGAAAATTTATTCTTCTATTATTTCTCTATTTTCTTGAAAAATCACCCTATTTGCCCTGTTTTGAGGGTACTTTGGGCCAAAATAATCAAAAATTGGTAACTTGGTTTATGGTATAAATTAATTTAAACCATTTAATTATTTAATTAATTTAAACCATTAAAGGTATGCAGCCAAAAGTATCGGAATGCACGTCTACAGATATCGAGATATGAAAATTCTGATAGTGATGGACTCTAGTACAAATAGTGGTGGACACTCTCAGCAACTTTCCATGCTGAGAGACAATATGAATGCTGAGCCATATCGCTTTAATTTTATGAATGTCAGTTGCACTTTGAAGCATTTTAATTTAGTCTCTTTTAACTGGTATCACTAGTTTACAGCCATTTTGCTCACCATATTTCACTATGATTTTCCCATGTATTTTGGCCTACTATACACGAAAATCACATATAAAAATTTGTTTATAGAAGCGTTTTTTTTAGATATCCCTGTTCAATTTTTTTTCAATTTTCAGATTTATTCTGACGCTTTTGAGTATATCTCGAATTCTAATTGACCGATTTTCCTAAAAGAGTGCTCAAATTGAAGGCAACTATATCCTCTAAGACTTTCTATTCTGAAGTTTTTAGATTGGCCCAGTAGTTCAGATGCTGCGATTTTAAGAAGTTGGCTAATATTTCCGATTTCTATTCTTCCGAGGACGGTATGTGGATTTTCGACCTCGACTTTTGCCAAAAAATAGAACTCGAGATCTGGAAATCTAAAAAAAAAAATTTGAACATTGATATCTCGAAAGCGCTTTCATAAAAAAATTGGTGTGTGTGATTTTCGTCTTTAGTGGGCCAAAATACATTGAAAAATCATATTAAGATGTGGTGGGCAGAAAAAATTTGTAATTTTGTAAACTAGTGCTATGATTTGATCAATTATTTGAAAATAGGTCATCGAACTTCGCTATGGAACTGAGTTTGAAAGAGGACGCCATCAAATCGCCTACTATCATCTGATGTTTGATTACTTCAGGAAATTTAATGGAAAAAAGGATAACTTTTAATAAAAATAAAGTGTGTATATTATACATAATCGAACAGCCTTATTACAAAAAAGAACAATCAATGATTTATATTACATTCAGAGGTAAATAGTTGAATCTGCTATACCTCCTCCAACCTCAGGAATACTTAACAATTATAGGCACTGAAACAAAAAAAATATATTGTGTTAGCAGGGTGTCTACTCAAATCCTAGGAAAAAATTCCATGACAATTCCAGGCTTTTTCCAGGTATCTCAAGTTTTTTCTAGGCACAATTTTGTATAGTACGGAGCCATTCAAATATGTCCCATTTTTTAAAACAATCGACTAGGAATATGTATACAGTTTCACAAGTTTATTATGAATAATGCCTTTTTTATAGTTTCTAGGGATTCAATTAATATTTTAATTTAGAAAGCTTTAACAAATTATATTACAAGATTTTCTTAAACATATTAGCAGCATCGATTAATTTAATAATCCTAACAACATAATTAATCATTCCTTGATTTTTTCTCTAAGGTCCGTGAATTTGAATAATAATTTAAACAAATTTTTATTAGTAAAATTAGTGTTGGTTCCATATTAAATTCAATTTAAACCGCCTCAAATTCCTAACTTTTAAAGTAAAAATATTGGATTTTCAAAAAGATAGATGAACTTTGAACTAAATAGTTGAATTTTCAACTAAAAAAGATCAATTTTCAACCGAATAGATGAATTTTAAACTAAAGATCAGTTTTTAACCAAAAATGGAATAGTTAAATTTTTAGATTAAAAAAATCAATTTTCCACCCAAAAAATTATGAATCTTCAACTGGAATACATGCACTTTAAACCAAGAAGATGAATTTGTTACAAAAGAGTGTACTTTTCAACCATATTGTATTATTTTCAAACAAAAATATGAATTTTCAAATAAAATGATGAATCTTGAAATGAAATAGTTGAATTGTGAACCAAAAAGCTGAATTTTCAACCAATAAAATTAATTTCTATTAAAAAAGTCGAATTCTCAACAAAATACATGAATTTTCAACGAAATACACAGTTGAATTTTGCACTAAAAAATAGAAGTTTCCCACCATAGTTGAATTTTTAACTGAAAAACATCAACTTTCAAACAAAAATGGAAAAGTTACATTTTGAATTGGAAAATTATTTTTTAACCAAACTAATTAACGTTTAACTAAAATGTTGGATATTTAACCGGAATGATTGAATTTTCAACCAAAGAGATGAATTTTCAACCATAAAAATTAATTTCTACCAAAAAAGACGAATTTTCAACAAAATACATGAATTTTCAATCACATAGTTGAATTTTCAACTAAAAAGATTAATTTTAACCCAAGCAATTGCATTTTGAACCAAAAAAGATCAGTTTTCAACCAAAAATTGAATAGTTACATTTTCAGTGAAAAAAAATAATTTTCCACCTAAAAAACAAACAAATTTTCAACCAAAGTGATTAATTTTCAACTAAAATGATGAATCTTGAACTGGAATAGATGAATTTTAAACCGAAAACATTAACTTTTAACAAAAGAGTTGAATTTTCAACAAAAATGATAGATTTTTAACTAAAATAAATATTTTCAGTTTAAAAAAAGTATTTTTCAACCAAAACAAAAAAATTTCCAAAAAATAGTTAAATTTTCAACCAAACTGATGGATTAACTAGAATAAATATTTTTTCAATAAAAAAGATTAATTGTCAACCAAGAAGATTAACTGCTAACAAAAAACGCAAATTTTTAACAAAAAAAGGTAATTTCTCAAACAAAAATTGAACAGCTAAATTTTTATTTAAAATATAAATTTTCCACGGAAAAAAAAGTTCAAAAAAATAGTTACATTTTCAACCAAAGTGATAAATTTTCAACTGAAATGATGAACCTTTAATTAGAATAAATATTTTCAGTTAAAAAAAAAATTCAAAAAAATAGTTATATTTTCAACCAAAGTGATGAATTTTCAACAAAAATGATGAATCTTTAACTAGAATAAATATTTTCAGTTTAAAAACAGTATTTTTCAAACAAAACAAAAAAATGTCCAAAAAATAGTTACATTTTCCACCAAAGTGATGAATTTTCCACTGAAAATGATGAATCTTTAACTAGAATAAATATTTGTTCAATAAAAAAGTTTATTGAACAATTAAAAAACTTAATTTTCCACACAACAACAAAAATTAAAATAAAAAAGATGAATGTTTAACAAAAGAGGTAGACTTTCATCCAATTAGTTTTATTTTTAACTAAAAATATGAATTTTCGACTGAAATGATGACTATTTAACTGAAATACTTGAATTTTCAACCAAAAAGATCAATTTTTATACAAAAAGAAATTTCTAGAAATTCACAAATAAAACTAAAAGACGATTTTTTAACAAAATACATAAATTTTTATCTACAATGATAGAATATTCAATTGGAATAGTGACATTTTCAGTTTAAAAAACAATAATTTTCAACAACAAAACTAATTTTCAAAAAAATAGTTACTTGTTCAAAAAAGTGGTATGAATTTTCAACTAAAATTATAAATCTTTAACTGGAATAGTTCAATTTTAAACCAAAAGGTTAATTTTCAACTAAAATTATGAGTCTTTAACTAGAATAATTGAATTTTCAACCAAAAAGATGAATTTTTAACCAAGAAGATGAATTTCTACCACAAAAGAAATTATTTATTATTGCTTATTGTTTTAAACAAATTTTCAATTAAATATTAAAAAATTGGTTTAAAATTGATTTTTAAATTGTTTATGTTTTTAATGTTAGGAAATAAAAATCCAGAGACATAAAAGCGCTTCACGCGCACGCATTTACAGCTATTTATAAAATCATGTTTATTTAAGGCCTTCAAATTACACAATATTAAAAAAATGAGAATTGTACAATTTGAAAATTAACCCTTTAATTTTGAACAATTTTATGTGCACAAAAACGAACAATTTAAATTGTGTACCTTTCAAAAATTGAAAATTTTTTAATAAATCCTTGAAAACTGATAAACAAATAATTAATTTGAACAATGATTTTATTTAGTTGACCAGGGTATTAATTGATTTTTTTATGTTGGATATTACTTGTCTATTATTTTTGGAGAAACAAAAAAAATCTGCCTCAGCCTGGATTTGAACCGGGAACGCCACTATACAGAAGTGGAGCGTTAACCAATTATCATGTCCCTAATAAGTGCAGAAAATTTCAAGCATATCATAAATGTTAAAATATTTCAGCATTGTGGATAGTTGCATATCATGGCAAGTTATTTTCAACAATAATTAGAAATTAAACTAATAATTGTCTGCAGCAAAATATTTTATATATTAGACAAAATCACAATTCGAAAGAAAAGAAAGAAAAATCTTAATAAAAATAAAAATACCTTGATTCCCTAAATCTATCTGCTATCTGTAGGCCAGGTAAATCACCGTAACGTCTAGAACTGAAAAGCATATTTGCCAATCTAACCACAATGTTGATAAATATAACAAAATCAAGCAGAATTCACTAAAAATATAATCTGATTGTAAAATTAAATATTTTTAGTATTACTCAACGTCAGTTGAAAGTATTAATTTAAATCTAAAAAATCTGCAGAAAGATATTGTTTCCCAAGGCAAAATATGAGACTGGTGTCTTTTTTTCAACAAAAAATGTTTTTCATTGTTTTAGGGCTACTTGAATATTTAGGTAAATAATGAAAGAATTAATGAATTTAATATTTTATTTTACAATCTGCAAAAAGATTTATCTTTCTGCGATTTTTTGTAATTTATATTAATACTCACGTTTATAATTTTTTCAAAAATAATAAACCTAAAAATCAAGGAAAATCTAAAAATCAGGCAAAAGTCAGGCAATTTTATAGGTCAGGGAAAAGACAGAGATTTTGGAAAAATTCTTGGAAAAGTCAGGGAATTTCTATAAGAGGCACTTTAAATAACTGTCGAGGATAATAAATTTGAAATTTTGAAATTTTAATTTTTTTTATTTAATTTATAAAAGATTCTATGTTAAAAATTCTAGAATATTAAAATTCTGTTCTTTGAACATGAATGGTCAGGATAAATGAAAATTGGTCAGGAAAAAATTCAGGAATTTCGAAAATGAAGTTTTACGGCTACCCTGATATGATATTCTTTTTAGTCATTTTTTGCCTCATGTACATACATATTATACATACATATATATATGTTTTTTTTTAATTCAACAATTTTGTTGGAAGGACATCCGTTTTGGTTGAAAATTTAACATTTTTGTTGACAATTCGTCTTTTTGGTTTTAAAATTCAACTATTATGGTAGAAAATTAACTTTTTGTTGAAACTTCCACTATTTATTTGAAAATTTGTCTTTCAACATCTAATCTTTTTTGGATAAAAAAGCAACGATTTGGTTAAAAATTAATCTTCTTTGGTTGAGGATTTAAATATTTTGTTAAAAATTCGTCTTTTTTTCGTTGAATTCTACTATTTTTTATTTAAAATAAAAATATTTGTTGGTTAAAATATTGAATGTTCAACCACTTCATTAAAAAATCGCTTTTTAATAAAGATTCATAATTTCAGTTGAAAATTCATCTTTTTGATTGAAAATTTATCTCATTGGTTGGAAATCGTTTTATTTGGGCAGAAAATTAGTCTTGTTAGTTGAAAATTAATCTTTTTTATTTAAAATTCATCTATTTGGTTAAACATTTAACTATTTTGTTGAAAATTAATATTTTTGGGTTGAAAATTCAACTGTTTTACACAAAATCTGTCCTTCGGCTTGAAAGTTCAACATTTTAGATCACATTTTTTTCTGTCTCTACTGAAAAATCTTTATTTGTTGGAAATTTGTCTTATTGGTTAGAAAATTCATATTTTTTTTTTAATTCACCCCCCTCGTTGAAATTGGACCATTTTGTTGAAAATTCTTTTTAGTTGAAAATTCAAGTTTTTGTTTAAAACTTCCTGTATTTTGTTGAAAATTAATTTTCCTGGTTGAAAATTCGTTTTCTTTTGTTTTTAAAATTCATCTCTTTAGTAGAAATTTCATATTTTTTGTTTAAATATCAACTATCACATTTCATAGCAAATATATTGAATAATTTTTTTACTGAAAATTTAACTTTTCCATTTTTTGTAGAAAATGTATCTTTTTTAGTTGACAATTCAAGTTTTTTTTTAATTCATGTATTTTGATGGAAATTAATTTTCTTGGTAGCAAATTCGTCCTTTTAATTTTAAAATTCATTTTTTTAAGTAGAAATTTCATATTTTTCATTTGAAATATCAACTACCAGATTTTTTTTTAAATTCAACTATTTTGTTGAAAATGCAACTTGTTTTTGGTTGGAAAATTCATCATTTTTGTTGGAAATTAATCCCCGTGGTTGAAGATTTGCCTATTTTGTTGAAAATTCTTTTTATTTTTGTTGAAAATTAATCTTTTCACTAGAAATTTAACTTTTCAGTTTTCGGTTAAGAAATTCGTCTTTTTGATTCTAAAATTCATCTCTTTTAGTAGAAATACCAACTATCTTATTTTTTAAATTAAAAATTCAACTATTTAGTTTAAAATATAACTATTTTTGGTTAAAGTTTAATCTTTTTTCTTTGCAAATTCGACTATTAGGTTGAAAATTCATCTTTTTGTGTATAGAATTCAAGTACTTGGCTAAGAATTCAACTATTTTCTTGACAATTTATATATTTTGGTCAAAACTCAAGTATTTTTGCAAAAGGATTTGATAAATTTTAAATTCTAATTTAATCTATTTTAAATTAAAATTGAATTTTATTATTCTTTGTTTGAAAATTTATCCTTTTGGTTGAAAATTCGTTTTGTTGGAAATTAATTTTCTTTACTGAAAATTTAACTTTTCTATTTTTTGTAGGAAATGTATCTTTTTTAGTTGAAAATTTAAGTTTTTCTTTTAAAATTCATGTATTTTGTTAAAAATTAATTTTCTTGGTAGTAAAATTCGTCTTTTTGGTTTTCAAATTCATCTCTATTAGTATAAATTTCATATTCATATTCAACAATTTGGTTGAAAATGCAACTGTTTTTGGTTAGAAAATTTATAATTTTTGTTGATAAATTATTCACGCGGTTGAAAATTTGACTATTTTGTTCAAACAAAATTTTATTTTTGTTGAAAATTAATTTTTTAAACGAGAAATTTAACTTTTCCATTTTTGGTTAAATATATATATTTTTTAGTTGAAAATTCATATATTTTGTTGAAAATTAATTTTCATTATGAAAATTCCTCCATTTGGCTTAAAATTGTTTAATTTTTTTGGCAAATTTAACTATTAGTTTGAAAATTCACCTGTTTATGTAGACGATTCAAGCATTTCGCTAAGAATTCAACTATTTTATTGAAAATTTATATACTTTGATGGAAATTCGAGTTTTTTTTTAAGTATAATCTTTTTGTTTAGAAATTCGACCATTTGGTAGAAAATTCATGTTTGTAGGTTGAAAATTCAACTGTTTGATTAAAACTTCAACTATTTTGTTGAAAATTAATTTTACTTTGTTGAAAATTCATCCTTTCGGAATGAAAATGCATTTTTCATGGTAGAAAACCCATCTTTTTTAGTTCAAATAAATTTTTAATTAAAAAATTTCAATCTGAAATTTTACACTTTTATTCCGTTTATAAAAAATTTTATGTTAAGTATGTTACAGGCTCCATATGCTGGTATTTGAATATCAATGGTCAGGGAAAATGAAAAATTGATCAGGAAAAAAATGAGGAATTTTTGAAATTGAAATTTTTCGGCCATCCTGATTTATTGTTTAAATAATTGTGTCTTACCTATGATACAAAGAATGATTGCCATCGTAACTGCAATAACAATTATCCGAGATTTAACATGTTGCATCCAGGCCCTTTGTTGGGCTTTTTTTGCAGCATCCCTGAATTCATTTCCTGCCATGTTCAGTCGTTCACTAGCTACTTGCAAATCTTCCATTCTCTCTCCTCTTTCCATCACTTTTTGTACATTATCACGCATGACATCTGTTACTTCCTTTATTTGGATTTTGACACTGAAATGTTAATTAAAAAACGTTTTATTATTGCTCCGCTTTGGCCGGCGAAATGTTTAAACAATTCGAATAATTTCGACGTTTCACCGTTTAGACATTTAACAGGGTGTCTTTTCAAATCCTGAAAAAAAATTCCATGACAATTCCAGATTCTTTCTAGGTATCTCAAGTTTTTTCTAGGTTTAATTTTTTATAGTACGGAGCCATTCAAATCTTTCGCATTTTTAAAACAATCGATTCGGAATATTTATACAATTTCACGAGTTTATTCTAAATAATTTTTTTTTGTCAGTTTCTAGGTATTCAATTAATATTTTTAATTTAGAAAACTTTGACAAGTTATATTACAAGATATTCTTAAATATATTAACACCATCGATTATTTAAATAATTAAATAACACTAACAAAATAATTGATAATTTCTTGAATTTTTCTTGAAAGTCCATGAATTTGAATAATAATTCAAATACATTTTTATTTCATCTTCTTATAGTTAAAATTCAGTGCATATTTATGTAAAATAAATGTGCGTATTAATTTCAGTTTGAACCACTTTAAATTCCTAACTTTCCATGTAAAAATATTGTATTTTCAATAAGATAGATGAATTTTTAACCATGAAAGACGATTTTTCAACAAAATATATGAATTCTCAACCACATTGTTGATTTTTCGACAAGAAAATCAATTTTTAACCAAATAGTTGAATTTTAAACTAAAAAAGATCAGTTTTCAACCAAAATTGGAATAGTTAAATTTTCAGAACAAAAAACAATGTCAACAAGACAGGTGAGTGTTCAACGAAAATAATAATTATTTAACTGGAATACTTGAATTTTGAAACAAAAAGATGAATTTTCAAGAAGAAGAATTTTTAAACAAAAAGATTAATTTTCTACCAAAAAATGCCATTTTTCAACAAATTCATGAATTTTCAACTAAAAGAGACATTTCCAACCAAATAGTTACATCTTGAACTACAAAAGATTAAATCTTCACTAAAAATGGAATAGTTCAATTTTGATTTTAAACACAAATTTCAACCACACTGATGAATCTTCAACTGAAATAAATTCAACTAATAAAAATAAATTGTCAACCAAAAATTGGATATTTATATTCTAAGTTAAAAAAATTAATTTTCAACGAAAGAGATCAATTTTCAACTGAAATAATAGAATATTCAATTGGAATAGTTACATTTTTAGTTTAAAAAAAGTTGCCAACCAAAAAAACTAATAATCAAGAAATTCAAGAAGATGAATTTTGAACTAAAATTATGAATGTTTGAATTAAATAGTTGAATTTTCAACCAAAAAGGTGATTTTCAACTTATAAAAAAAATGTCCACCAAAAATTAAATAGTTCAATTTTAAGTAAAAAAATTAATTTGCAATTATAAAAATTAATTCTCAACCAAAGAGATGAATTTACAACTAAAATGATGAAATATTTAATCGGAATGGTTACATTTTCAGTTGAAAAAAAACAACTAATTTTTAATAAAAAAAAACTAATAACCAAAAAGATTAATTTTCAGCCAAGAAGATTAATTTCTGCCAAAAAAGACAAACTTTCAAAAAAATACATGAGTTTTTAACTAAAAAAGATAAATTGGCAACCAAACATTTAATAGTTACATTTTAAGTAAAAAAATTATTTTTATTTTAAGAAAATTATTTTTATTTTTAAAAAATGCAACAAAGAAATCAATTTTCAACTAAAATCATAGAATATTCAATCGGAACAGTTACATTTCCAGTTAAAAGAAACAAACTAATGTTCAATTTTAAAAAACTAATATTAAAAAAATAGTTACATTTTTAGACAGAGTGATGAACTATTAAACTAAAAAGATGAATCTTCAACTAAAGTGATGAATTTTTGAATTGAATGGCTGAATTTTCAATTTAAAAAAAATCGTCAACCAAAAATTGAATAGTTAAATTGTAAGTTAAAAACATTGATTTTCAGTTAAAAAAATTAATTATCAACCAAAGAGATGAATTTTCAACTAAAATGATGGAATATTCAATTAGGATAGTTAATATTTTCAGTTTAAAAAAACTAATTTTCAATACAAAAGAATTACAACTAGGATGAATTTTTAACAACAACAAAAAAACAATTTTTCAACAAAATACATATGAATTCTCCACCACATAGTTGAATTTTCAACCACAGAAGATCAAATTTTAACGAAATAGTTGAATTTTAGAAACATGGTCATGAACTTTAAACTAAAATGATAAATCTTCAACTAGAATAGATGAATTTTAAATCAAAAAGATGAATTTTCAATCAAAATGATGAATCTTCAAGTAGAATAATTGAATTTGCAACCAAAAAGATTAACTTCTATCAAGAAAGAGGAATTTTCAAAAATAGTTCAATTTTCAACCAATGAAATGAATTTTCAACAAAGTATTTAAACTTTCAACCAACGAGATGAATTTTCAACAAAAATAATTAATCTTCAACTGGAATAGTTGAATTTTCAATTTAAACAATTATTTTTCAACCAAAAAAAAAAATTATTTTCAACCAAAAAGATGAACTTTCAACTAAAATGATGCATTTTCAAGAACAAAAAAATGATTTTTTAATAAAGTAGTTCAACGTTCACCAAAAATAATTGAAATTTTTAAGAAAAAACTTGAATTATCAACGCATAATGTAATAGTAGATATTTCAAAAAAAGCATGACTTTTAAATAAAAATGATGTTAATTTTCTCCGACAAATTTCTCATTTTCCCTGACCATTAATATTCAAATACTAGAATCTTAATCTTGCAATATTGTAAACACACAATTTTTCATACACGAAATAAAAGAATTTCAAAATAATATAAAAAAATTTCTAATCTATTATCATTGACAGTTATTTAAAGTGCCTCTTAAAGAAATTCCCTGAATTTTGCAATATTTTTGTCAACATCCCTGACTTTCTCCGAACAATAAAATTTCCTGATTTTTCCCTGATTTCCAAGTTTTTCCTGACCTACGGCCACACTGCAAAAATAGTGTGGGATAACTCAGGCAAATTTCAACCAATTCTAATCAAATGAAATCAAACCAATAAATCAAATCAATAAAATATTTGAAGAATTTTAATGAAATTGTTGTTGAAGTTTAAATTGTTGTTGAAACAAAACAAAAATTAAGAAATCAAATGAAAGCTACCGAAAAACGGTTCAGCCGTCTTTTTTCGTTTAGCAGAGAATAAGTTCAAAAACCTATTTTTTCTTTAAGGGAATACAATTTCCAGGACCAAGAAAAAATTTTAAGGACTTTTCCAGGTTTTTCCAGGTAAAAAAGAATTCAAGGACTTTTTCAGGTTTTCAAGAATTTACAGGATGCTCGACACCCTGTGATATATACACAATTTAAGCACAAAGTTAAAATCATCGTTGGAGGCCTTTTTAAATAATTAATATTTTAAAAATCAAAAATTTTGTTCTTAACATTTTTATTTAATTACACGTATTATTTATTTTATCTGAGAAATTAAGTGAAAAATTTAGTGAAATATTTCTGTTAAATGATTACCTTGAGTTCTGCGACGGGTTTACCTAGTAGTGTCAACAAGTCCTTTTCACCTAAAAGGTTATTGAAAAGCTTGATTACTCGGAATTTCTTTGCAGGCTATGTTTGTCTGAAGACCGACTAATATTTCCAGTACGAAATAAATTAATCACTAGAGGGCTATTTTAAAGCAAGGAAAATTTGAATTTTTTTGAAAATTTTCAATCTTTGTTTTGTAAGGGTTATTTTACAAACAAAAATTGAGTAAAAAGACCTGATGAAATATTTATGTAACATTATTATCCTCCGTCCTGAGAAAGGTTTTTTACATTTTGAAATATAGAAACTTCTTGCAGAACTGCTTTAATTGAATTTAGAAAGTATTTTCTTTGTTTTCTCTTTTTTCTTTCTAAATTCGATTAAAACAGGCTTGCAAGAATTTTCTATATTTAAAATGTAAAACATCTTTTATAGGACTGTAGGTAATAATTTTACACACATCTTTCATCAGATTCTTTTTGCAATTTTTTGTATAAAATAACCCTTACGAAACAAAAATGAGGAATTTTCAAAAACTGAAATTAATGAGTTATCAGGCAATCATACCATGGAAAGAAATGCCGAGTAATAAAGCTTTTCAATAACCTTTTAGGTGAAAAGGACTTGTTGACATTACACAACTCGTCGTAGAATTCCAGGTAATAATTTTACAAAAATATTTTATTAAAGTTTTTTACTTCACTTCTCAGGAAAAATAACTTGTATGTGATATAAATTAAAAAATTCAATAGCAAACATTTTGATTTTCAAAATATGAATATTTTTAAAAAGCTCTCCATCAATTATTTTAATTTTGAGTTTAAATTGTCTGTATATCATCACAGAATTGTATTTTTCAAAGTGCCATTGAGTAACTATACTTTTAGGTTGAATTTGGTTGAGACTTGCCGTGCCAAGCAGTTAAATTTTCAACTAAAAAAATGGAATAGTTACATTTTCAACCAAAAAGATTGATTTTCAATCAAAAAAAGAAGGAATTTTCAACACAATAGCGAAGCTTTCAACAAAAGAGATGAATTTTCAACTAAAATTAGTTAAAAATTCAACCAAGTAGTTAAATTTTCAACCAAAGAAGAGAAATTTTCAAAAAAAAAATGGAAAAGTTACATTTTCAACCAAAAAGATTAATCTTCAACCAAAAAAAGGAAGGAATTTTCAACACAATAGTTAAGTTTTCGCACAAAGAGATGAATTTTCAACTAAAATGATGAATCTGCAAATAAAAACATCCATTTTTCACGAAGTAGTTTCAAATTCAACCAAGTAGTTAAATTTTCAACTGAAAAAGATAAATTTTCAATAAAAAAAAGAAGAAATTTTCAACACAATAGTTAAATTTTCAACAAAAGAGATGAATTTTCAACTAAAATTATGAATCTTCAACCAAAAAAATCCATTTATAACAAAGCAGTTAAAATGCAACCAAGTAGTTGAATTTTCAACTAAAATAAAGAAATTTTGAACAAAAATGGAACAGCTAAATTTTCAACAACAAAAATTCATTTTCAACAAAAAATGTAATAGTTCATACTCGTATTTCTACATAAAAAATTATTTGAAATAAAGAACAGTTAAATTCAACCATAAAATACGACTTTTCAAACAAAATATGAATTTTCAACAAAACATTTAAATTGTTAACCAAAAAGGATAACTTCTTTAACAAAATTGTTGCATTTTCACGAAAATAATTAAATTTTCAAGTGAATAATACAATTTTTAACCAAAAAGATGAATTCTCAAACAAAAATATAATAGTCGACCATTCAACCAAAAAGAATTAGCCCAGCACAAAATATTCGATTTTCTTGTTGGGCTCTATTAGATCAGTTCGAATTTAAATGAAAAAACGTAAAAAAGGGAAAAAGAGGCTTGGGATAAATAAATAAAATTTTAGATGAGTTATAAACTGAAGAATAACAGTTTAAATAAAAATTGAAGTTAATTTTTAATACTTTTAAAATATTAGGTTAGAAAACTGAAAATTTTTCTTAGAAAAAAAGTTTAACCGAAAGAAATGATTTTTATAACAAATATTGGAAACGTCAAAAATTGGAAAATATTTTTTTAATCTGAGGGAATGCAATGATCCAAATTTCAAACTCGAACTAATTTTTTCAACTTATAATTTCATTAATTTTAATAACTAGACCAAGACGTATTTGACGTTTTGAGAAAAAAATCATTTTCGTAAAATTGTATGTATTTGAAATTGTAGGGTTGTTTTCTCAACAAATACAAATTTGTTATTTAAAGCCACCTTTTTGTAGCTCAAATTTTTCACTGAATTTTTACTCGAATGACGAAAAAAAATTGTAAATATTATGTGGGCAAAACTATTTTTCTGGTCAAGAGAATTTGTTTTCTCGAAAAATTGTTTTTTCGCATGTTTCTTAAAAACAGCGACAGATTCGGTAAAAATGCGGAGAAAAAAGTTTGCTAATTCCAAAAAGTTTTACAAAAAATACTAAAAAAAAATTTTGTCAAAAAAAAATTCTTGTCACAAAATTGTTTAGGCCCGTATAAATCACACTTTCTTAAACATCTTCCTTATAGAAGCAAAAATTTAACACTAAAAAATGAAAATATGAGATTGTTGAAAAAATTTACTCTTGTGAATTTCAGAAAAACAGAAAATATTGATTTTCGAAGTTTCTTTCATTTTCCGGCAGGTTTTAAAAGTATTTAAATATTTTTATTAGGAATTGATTATTAATAATTAAGAAATTAATTATAATTAAATATCATTAATTTTAATTAATTATATTAATTAATTATTCATTATTATTAAATATTTTTATTATTAAAGATGTAAGTATTCAGAGAAAATTTTGGGAATGGAAATATACTTCTTTTATTTAACGACCGGAAAACAACAATGGTATTTTTAAAAAAACTTTTATTACGACTTCATCCAGACGATCCTCTGGATTAACGTTTTTATGGATAAGGTTTTTTTTAATACTAAGTTTTAACTGTAATTTAATTTTGTAAATTAAGTTGGTTATTACACTTTTAAAAAGAATTTAATAAATTAATTCAAATATAGAATTAAAAATAATAAATAAAGTTAAATAATACATATAAGATTTAAATAATAAATTTCACCTTGTCATTTTTCCATCAACGTGAACTTCTCCACTGGCTGAACTCGCACGTCTGTAAAAAAAGTAAAAAAAACTTTAAAGCGATAGCGTTGAAACCGATACGTACCTACATAAACAATTCTGGAAATATTTCTCAAACCAAAGACAAACAAAGTTTCAGAACAAAATCGATTTTTTTTCAATAACGCTCAGAAAAATATTTTTTTTTTTGAATTCAAGAAAACGTTTCTTTAACATATGTTGTTTTCATAACACCAAAAATAACTTCAAAATAAAGTAACTAATTTTAAATTAAAAAAAAATTTTCTTGGAATAAAAAACCATTTCTTTAAATCAAACGAAATTACTTTGTTTGAAAGAAATTTTCTTTAAATTAAAGAAAGAAAGAAAGAAAGATATTGTTATTACGAAACTTTTTAGTTCGTTTTCTATTTCGAATTGTAGATATTTTTCATCACAAACATGAAATATTTCTTAAGGTAATTTTTGTGCCAAAAATTAGGTCTAAAAAGAGTTTTCTATGATTTTAGGAATTGAAAAAAAAATGAAAGAAGTTTTAAGCTATTAACAAAAAATATTTATTTTAACAACAGATTTTGTGATTGAATTTTTTTATTATCGCTTCTTACCACTTCAAAAAGAAATAGTTGAATTTAAAAAAATCATGGACCTGTTTCGGAAAAAAACATTCCCTATAACTTTACTATTTGCAATTTAACGAAAAGTAAATAATCTTCAAATATAATTATTTTTTCAAAAAATGTTGCATTCACAACAAAATAGTTGAACTTTGGAGCGAAATGGACGAATTTTCAATAAAATGTTTGAATTTTTAACCAAACAGTTGAATTTTCGACCTGCAAAGATGAATTTTCAATCAAATGGTCGAATTCCTAAGCAAAAAAAAAGATTAAACTTCAACCAAAAACCACTTTGCATTTCCCATGAAATAGTTGACTTTTCAAGGTATAAGCTGAATCTTTTGAAGGGCAGTTGAATTTTCAATCCAAAAGGACGAATTTGCTATTCAAAAACACAAATAATCAACAAAACAATTCAATTTTGACCAAAAAATATGACGTTTTAACAAAATAGGTTCATTTTGAACCAAATAATTAAACATTCAACAAAATTGTGAAATTTTTAACTAAAATAATGAATCTTCAACAATGAAATGAATTTTTAAAGAAGAAAATCAGTTTTAACCAAGTTGTTGAAATTTTAATAAAAAAAGACTAATTCTCCACAAAAAATATAATAGTTTATATTTAAAAAAAAAATCAAAATTAATCAAAAACAGTCGAATTTAACCAAAAAGATGAATTCTCAACGAAAAGTCTAATAGTTGATATTTCAATGAAAAAAGATTTTTCATTCAAGAGAGAAAAAAATGTCAACCAAATTGTGCAATTTTTCAGCCAAAATGGCGAATTTTCAATAACATATTTGAATTTTTGACCAAATAGTTGAATCTTTAAGCCAAAAAGATGCATTTTTTTGAAGACAGATGAACTTTCAGCGAAGAGCAATCTAGAGAGACGAATTTCCTATCCAAAAAGACGAATTTTTCAACAAAGCAGTTAAATTTTCGAAAAAAGTGACTTTTTAACAAAATAGTTGAATTTTCAAGAAAATAATTAAATTTTCAACAAAGTACTTGACTTTCTAACCACATAGTTGAATTTTCTTACTATCGCCTTTCAGAAATTTTTTAGAAAGTCGAATTTCAATAAATCACGGCTTATTTTTTCGGGGAAAACGTTCCATACAACTTTACTGTTTCCAATTTAAAGGAGCAAGTGAATAATCTTCAAATATAATTACTTACAAAAAATGTTTTCTGTAAAAAATTGTTTGAACGATTTTAGCCATGGAAAAATGGACTTTTTAAATTAAAAACGGTAGAATTGTAAAGAATAAAGGGTTGTGCACATAATACGTCACACATTTTTCTTTCGTTTATATTGTTGTATCCCATTTGGCTCAGAGGCAATTTTATTCTCGTCTTTATTTAAACAATGGAAAAACGTGTGACGCATTATGTGAATGACACCGAATATGTTCGAAAAAAATCCATCAATTATAAAAATGCAATCATTTTTCAAAAATTGATTAAAAGCGATTGTAAGAATAAATTCAAATCCAAAAAAATTTAACATAATAATTACATTTTCAACTAAATAGTTGACTTTTGTAACCAAATGGTTGAATCTTCAAGCTGAAATGACGAATTTAAAAAAAAAATGAATTTTCAACCAAGAACTTGTCTAAAAAAAAAAATTCAATAAAACAGTTGAAGTTTCGAAAAAGATAACTTTTTTACCAAATAGTTGAACTTTCAACAAAATAATTCAATTTTAAACAAAATAGTTGACTTTTCAACCCCATAGTTGAATTTTCAACCTACAAAGATTTAACCAAATAATGTTAGCAATAGTTTTCGTGATTGAATTTTCATTTTACTATCGCTTGTTACCAATTTTGTAAAAATGGTTTAATTTCAATAAATCATTGCTTATTTTTTCAGGAAAAATATTCCCTACAATTTTATTGTTCCCAATTTAACAAAAAGTTTTTTTTTAACAACTGATTTAACTATTTCAGCCATAGAAAAGTTGAATTTCAAAATTGTAAACACAAAAGTTGTAGAGAAAATGTTCTTCGAAAAACAAGTATCAATTTTTAAAATTCAACTAGTTTAAAAAATTCGTTAAAAGCAATAGTAAGAAAAAATTACACTGCAAAAAAAATCAAGAAAATAATTACATTTTCATCAAAATAGTTGACTTTTTAACCAAATACACGAATTTTCAAGCAAAAAAGATTGATTTTCAAGAAAACAGTCGTATTTTCGAGAAAAAAAAGATTACTTTTTAACAAAATAGTTAATTTTTTTAAAAAAGAATTACATTTTAATAAATTTAACAAATTCCAGTTCTAAAAAAAGTAAATAATCTTCAAACGTAATTATATTAATTATATGTTTAAAAAACGCCTTTTTAACAACTGATTTAACTATTCCAGCCATAGAAATGTTGAATTAAAAATTGTAAACAGTAAAGTTGTAGCGAAAATTTTCTTCGAAAAACAGGTATCAATTTTTAAAATTCAACCAGTTTAAAAAATTGGTTAAAAGCAATAGTAAGAGAAAATTGAACTGCAAAAAAAATTCAAGAAAATAATTATATTTTCAACAAAATAGTTGACTTTTTAACCAAGTACACGAATTTTCAAGCCAAAAAGATTAATTTTCAAGAAAACAGTTGTAGTTGCGAAAAAAAGATGACTTTTTAACAAAGTAGTTAATTTTTTAACAAAATAATTAAATTTTGAACAAAATACTTGACTTTTTACACACATAGTTGAATTTTCAACCTACGAAGATGAATATTCAGCCAACAGTTTTAACAATAGTTTTTATAATTTAATTTTTTCTTACTATCTGTTCTTAATAATTTTTTAAAAATTATTTAAATTCAATAAGTCATTGCTTATTTTTTCCCGAAAAATATCCCCCACAACTCTACTGTTTATAATTTTTAAAATCAAGTTATCTTCAAATATAATTATTTGTTTAAAAAACGTTTACCTCAAAAGAAACTGTTAGAAAGACTTTTTAACCAAATAGTTGACTTTTTAACCACATAGTTGAATTTTCAACCCACGAAGATGAATATTCAACCAAACAGTTTTAACAATAGTTTTTGTGATTTAATTTTTTCTTACTAGCGCTTCTTAAAATTTTTTTTAAAAACTGTTTAATTTTAATAAATCATGGCTTATTTTTTCGGTGGAAAAATTCCCGACAACTTTATTCGTTTTAATTTGAAAAAGCAAGTAAATAATCTTCAAACATAATTATTTGTTTAAAAAATGTTTTCTAAAAAAAATAAATTCTTTTTAACGATTTCAGCTATAGAAAAATTGACTTTCAAAACCAGAATTTTTATAACAAATTAGTAAAAAGCGATAAGAAAAAATTCAATTGCAAAAAACCTTTGCTGGAATACATTTATTCTAAGTTTTAACATTTATTTATTAAAACTAACTTTGTTTATTTAAAATGGCATCATCAGGAATATTATTTTGATTCTTGAAATCACATAAAAACTATTTTCTTCAGACATCTGATTTTTGGCACAACTACCTGAATATGGATTTGAAATTTTTTTCCCGCCAATTCGGAATTATGGCACTTTGACACAACTTGCATTGCATTACATATTATTTTTATCATCCACGATCAATTTATCACAAAACTGAACTAATTTCTTCTTGAGAAACAAAATGCTACAATATCCACATAAATAAATAACAATCTCCATATAACAAAACTTTTACATAAATTCCCGCGTAACCTTGGCCAACCAAATAATAATAAAAGAAAAAAACAAATCAATATAAAACCTACACATGTAACGTGTCCTCGTCCATGTCGCTGTCATGGTCCAAAAGAAAATCCTGAAGAATTAAAAAACAAATTATTTTTCACATCTACTCAATTTTTTTATTAGGTATATACTATATTTTCCATTTTTATCAAAATATTGTGTACTTACCCTTTCGCCCTCCACTGCACTTCTCAGATCTTCCTTAGATACGCTGCGCCCAAATTTAGAGCTCATTATTATTTTAATTGTTTTTATCCACTGCGGTATGTATCTGTCTGGAAATATACTGAAGGAATGTTTCGTCCATTGAGAGGAATATACCCAAAAATATTTTATATTTTATTTTTCCGCATCACATACACGGAAAACATTTCGGCACAGCAGCCGTACCTACTAGGGCATGAGCAGTGCTAAACGCTAGGACGAATCTTGTCCTTTCGTTTGGCACAGCTAGTGCGCCGTTTTGGGACAGCAGAGGTACTACTATCGCGCAAGCGCTGTACTAACTTAGTAGCTCAACTGCTGTTGGCGCGTCTCCTGCGCCAAAGTCGGTATAACAGATGTTCCAAGCCATACGTACAACTGCCGTACTATAGGTAGCGCGTCTGCTGTGCTGAAATTCTTTCAGTGTAGCTACAAATAATGCGTAGCCATCTTCTCCGGACGTAAGTAGTTCAGAGAGCAGTTTTCGTTCTCACCGTGTGAGAAATTTAAGGGGGTTCGTTATTTGTCCATAGAGGACACTAGCTACCTTAAGGCGCCTGAATGTAGGCTTCAAATTTTACAGCGGAGTAAGAAACTTGCCAAAATATCTATATTTTATTTATTTTTTATTATTTAGAGAGGTTCATTGCACTAATTGTCGACCAGTGAGTCAACAGCATCGAATGTGACGCCGCAAATACAGAAACCCTCCACTCCCCATTTAAAGTCGAATTTTTTTAATTTTCAAAAAACAAAAAAAAATTTCTTTCAAGCATAAGAGACGAATTTTTAACCTACACGTATGATTTTCAACCAAATGGTTAAATTTTGAAACGAAATTTATTAAAATTCGACAAAAAACAGTTGAATTTTTAGTCAAATAGTAGAATTTTCGAGGCAAATGGACAATTTTTTTTAGAAGGTAGTTTCATTTTCAACTCTAAAAGTTGAATTTTTAAAGTAAAGTACATTTTCAAATAAGAGAAATGAACTTTCAACCAACTAGAAATTCAAAAAACTAAAAATATTAAAATTTAAGTAAAAACAGTAGTATTTCCAACTATAGAAGTTGAATTTTTAACCAATAAGGACATTTTCAACCAAGAAAGATAACTTTTCTACCAAAAAGATTAATTTTCTGCCAAAAGACGGATTTTCAATCAAATTACGAATTTTCCACCAAATGGTTGAATTTTAAACTAAAAATATAAGTTGGCAACCAAAAACGGAACAGTTAAATTTCCAGTTCAAAACATTAATTTTTATTTTAAAAAAACAAACTAATTTTCAAACAATTGATTTCTACCATAAAAGACAGATTTTCAACAAAATTGTTAAATCTTCAACCAACAAGATGAATTATCAACAAGAAAGATTAATTTTTTACCCAAAAAAAAAAAAAAAAATTTCAAGAAAATACATGAATTTTCAAACATAAAAGATAAATTTGTAGCCAAGTAATTAAATTTTTAACAAAATAGTTTAAATGACAAGCTGTAAATATGAATTTTCAACCAAATAGTCGAATTTACAAAGAAGAAATATTAAAACTTAACTAACAACAGTAGTATTTCCAACCAAATGATTAAATTTTCAAACCAGAAAGAAGAATTTTTACAATGCAGTGGAATTTCCAATAAATAAGTACACTTTTAACCATGAAAAATGTACCTTCAACCAAGAAAGATGACTTTTCTAAAAAAAAAAAAATTCTACCAAAAGACGAATTTTCTAACAAATAGTTGAATTTTCAAATTAAAATATAAGTTGAAAACCAAAAATGGAACTGTTAAATATCCAGTTAAAAAAATTAATTTTTATTTAAGAAAACACTAATTTTCAACCAGTTGAATTCAACTAAAAAAGATAAAGTATCAACAAAATAGTTAAATCCTTAATGCAATAGATGAATTATCAATAAAGAAGATTATTTATTTACACAAAAAGACGAATTTTCAACAAAATACATGAATTTTTCAATTTTCAAACTAGAAAGATGAATTTTCAACCCAATGGTTGAATTTTCAAGCAAATAATATTGAAATTCAAGTAAAAACATTTGAATTTTTAACCAAATAGTGGAATTTTCAGCCCGAAAAGATCAATTTAGAAAAAAAATACAATTTCAACTAAAAAGATGACTTCTCTACCAGAAAAGATTAATTTTCTACCAAAAGACGAATTTTCAACCAATAAGTTGAATTTTCAAACAACAAAAATTTCACGAAATATTTAAATTTTCAACAAATAGTTGACTTTTTAACCACATAATTCAATTTTCAGCATACAAAGATTAATTTTTAACCTAAAAAGATGAATTTTCAACCAAAAAGTTGAATTTTGAAATAAAAAATATCAATTTTTACCAAATATTAAAATTTGAAACAAAATAGTTGAATTATTAACCACATAATTCAAGTTTCAACATAGAAAGATGAATTTTCAACCGAGTAGACGAATTTTCAAATCGAAAATGATTAAATTTCAACAAAAAACACTTGCATTTTCAACCAAATAGTTGAGTTTTCAAGAGAAAAAGACAAATTTTTTTGAAGTAGGTTTCATTTTCAACCCAAAAACTTGAATTTTGATCAAGAAAAAGTACATTTTCAATGTCAAAAAAGAACTTTGAATCAAGAAAGATGACTTTTCAACCAAAGAAGATGAATTAGCTACCAAAAGAGGAATTCGCAAGAATATATATAAATTTGCAACCAGTAAATTGAATTTTCAAACAAAAAAGATCCATTCATAACCAAATAATTGAATTTTCAATCTAAAAAAGGTGAATTTTTAACCAAATGTTCGAGTTTTCAAACAAAAAATTTTAACATTCAACCAAAATCAATAGTCTTTTAAACCAAATAGTTAAATTTTGATGACAAAAATGCGAATTTTTTACCTAAAAGTTAAAGTTTCTACCTGAAAAGTCGAATTTTCAAAAAACAAAAAAAAATTATTTCCAGCCAAGAAAGATGAAGATTCTACCAAGAAATAAGTTCAGTCCTTTAGCCAAATACACGTAATTTCAACAAAGCAGTTGAATTTGAGAAAAAAAGATGACTTTATAACAGAATAATAGAATTTTCGACCAAATAATTGCATTTTCAATTTTTAACAATAATCGAATTTTTAACATAATAGTTACATTTTTAACCCAATGGATGAATCTTTAACTTAAAGAAATTTATTTTTAACAAATTAGTTCAACTTTTAAGCACTTAGTAAAATTTTTAACCAAAAAAGATAAATTTTCAACGAAAAATGTAATAAATGATGTTTCAGACAAAAATTATTTTAATTTTAGATCAATAACAGTCGAATTCAACCAAAAAAGAAAAACATTTCCAATAAAATATTTAAGTTTGTTACCAAAAGAGATCAATTTTCAACTAAAGTGATGAATTTTCAATAAAAAAATTAATTTTTAACAAAGTAGTTTAACTCTAAAAAGAGTAGTTGAATTTTTAAATAAAAAAGATACATTCTCAAAAAAAATGGAATAGTTACATTTTCAACCAAAAATATAAATTTTCAACCATGAAAAAAGGAATTTTCAACACAATAGTTACATTTTTATTGAAAGAGATGAATATTCAACTAAAATAATTAATCTATAACCAAAAAAGAAGGAATTTCAACACAAAAGTTAAATTTTCTACAAACGATATGAATTTGAAACTAAAATGATGAATCTTTAACTAAGAAAATCTATTTTTAACGAAGTAGTTAAAAATTCAACCAAGTAGTTAAATTTTCAAACAAAAAAATGAATTTTCAACCGAAAAAGTACAAATTTTTAACACAATAGTTACGTTTTCTACAAAAGAGATGAATTATTAACTAAAATTATGAATCTTCTACCAAAACATTCATTTTTAAAGAAGTAGTTAAAAATTCAATAAAGTAGTTTAATTTTCAACTAAAAAAGAGAAATTTGGAACCAATAATGGAATAACTAAATTTTCAACAACAAAAAATTAATTTTGAACGAAAAATGTTATAGTTGATATTCAATTCAATTTCAGTTTATTTCACACATGTATGTCCATTAGGGTGGTTCAAAAAATTTGTTTTCGAATTTTTATGGGGACACCCCCCAAATTTGTTTGAATCAACCCAAAAATAAATCCATTTTTTTGGTTTTGAAAAAAAAATGATATAGATTAATTCAGGGTCGTGAAGTTTAACACGTATTTCCCATAAGAAAAAAAGACGTTTTTGTAAATCTTATTCAGAATCCTCAATATTATCTCAATCGAGTTGAAACTCAACATTTCTCTTCACAATTAGCCATAGAATACGAATAAAATATCACTTTTTAAAAACCAACACCATAAGTCTGTTTTATAGGGTCCCAAAGAAACCCCATAAGTGAAAAAATGGGTTTTGGGAATTTTTGGCGCTAATTATGATTTTTTTGCGTTTTTTTAAGTGCGAATTGTTTCTAATGCATAAAATATTACTTTATACTGAAAATTAGATATTTTCATGAATTGTTTAAACAATTTATTATTGTTTTTAGCAATTTTCACATAGAATGGAGTTAGAAAGACGCGGTTTTTTCACAAATTTTCCATTGGTTGTCCAATTTTCAATAAAAGAGAAGTGATAGTTCATCAATGTTAACAATAGTGATTGTTTAAAAAATTTATCATAATCATTAATAATATTATATTTGAATAATGCTATAAAGATGCGAATTTTTTTTTAATTTCTGGCTTTTTGTCCAATTTTCATTTGTAGTGAAGTAATAATAAATTCAACTTAACAAAATAATTGTTTAAATAATTGATTATAATTATTAATAATATTATATTTGAATAATGCTGAAAAGATACGGTTTTTTTTTAATTTCTGGTTTTTTGTCTACTTTTCATTCGGAGTGAAGTAATAATGAATTCAAGTTAACAAAATAATTGTTTAAACAATTTATTATACTTATTAATAGTATTATAATTGAATAATGCTAGAAAGATGCGTTTTTTTTAATTTCTGGCTTTCTGTTTAATTTTCATTTGAAGTGAAGTAATAATGAATTCATGTTAACAAAATAATTGTTTAAACAATTTATTATCATTGTTGATAGTATTCTCTTTGCTTAATTGGTAGAATGTTGCGGTTTTTTCTGAAATTTTCAACTGTTTGTTTATTTTTTATTAGGCGTGACTTGATGATTGATTAGATGTAGCAAAAATGATTGTTTAAACAAATTATTATTGTTTATGACTATCTTCATACATATCGATTGTGTCTGATAGTTGCGGTTTTACGGCAATTTTTACCTTTCTGTCTTTTTTTCACTTAGTGAGGTAATAATTAATTAAAGTTAACAGAAAAGTTGTTTTATCAATTTAATATTGTTAATAACTACCTTTTCTCAGATAAGTGCTAGAAAGTGGCGGTTTTTTCTAAAATCTTTCACTTTGCATCGCCTTTTTATTTATGAACAAGTAATAAGTCAACCACAACAAAAATGATTTTTCGAAAGGTATTGTTGTTTTAAGTGAATTATTTTTGCTCTTTTCCAAATGTTAAAAAAATTATTTTAAAGAAAAAAAACTATTTTACACAAGAGGCAAAAACAAAGAATAGAATACTTAGGAATAGGTGGAAGGACTAGGTCTTTAAATGACTTGTAACAGTTTTTTTTTGGATTACAACAAGAAGTTTATTGCAAAGCGTAAAAGAAAAACTTGGAATTGCAAATCTCTAATGTTTATATATTAATTGTTAGTCATTAAGCAGGCGAAGCAAAGTGAAAGATTTTAGAAAAATCCGCCACTTTCTAGCACTTATCTAAGAAAAGATAGTTATAAACAATATTAAATTGTTTAAACAACTTTTCTGTTAACTTTAATTAATTATTACCTCACTAAGTGAAAAAAAGACAGAAAGGTAAAAATTGCCGTAAAACCGCAACTACCAGGCGCAATCGATATAGATGAAGTTAGTCATAAACAATAATAATTTCTTCAAACAATTATTTTTGCTTAATCTAATTAATTATCAAGTCACGCCTGATAAAAAATAAGCAAACAGTTGAAAATTTCAGAAAAAACCGCAACATTCTACCGATTAAGAAAAGAGAATATTATCAACAATGATAATGAATTGTTTAAACAATTATTTTGTTAACTTGAATTTATTATTACTTCACTCCAAATGAAAATTAAACAAAAAGCCAGAAATTAAAAAAAAAACGCATCTTTCAAGCATTATTCAATTATAATATTATGAATAAGTATAATAAATTGTTTAAACAATCACTATTGTTAACATTGATGAACTATCACTTCCCTTTTATTGAAAATTGGACAACAAATGCAAAATTTGTGAAAAAACCGCGTCTTTCTAACTCTATTCTATGAGAAAATTGCTAAAAACAATAATAAATTGTTTACACAATTTATGAAAATATTTAATTTTCAGTATAAAGTAATATTTTATGCTTTAGAAACAATTCGCATTAAAAAAACCGCAAAAAAATCATAATTAGCGCCAAAAACTTCCAAAACCCATTTTTTCACTTATGGGGTTTCTTTGGGACCCTATACAACAGACTTATGGTGTTGGTTTTTGAAAAGTGATATTTCACTCGTATTCTATGGCTCATTGTGAAGAGAAATGTTGAGTTTCAACTCGATTGAGATAATATTGAGGATTCTGAATAAGATTTACAAAAACGTCTTTTTTACATTCTCATCATAATGAGAAAGTATTGGTTTTATGTGAAAAATG
>CAKNYM010050693.1:186728-212956 GCA_932195095.1 Andricus curvator
TGCGCAGATGGAAACATATGAACTCCTATGTAATACAACGCTGCTGAAGGCTGGTGACCTTCTCAGCATAAAACATCAACCAATTGCGACTCTTTCGGTTTCCATTCCTTGTCATCCCCCCCCCCCACCGTGACAGAAGTTTTCGTGGGACTGACGTTAGAGCTGGACTCTCCACTATACGGTGAATCACTACTTGACTTGGACATGATTTCAACTCGCAAAACAAATTTCGCGCATAAAGGTGGTAGTTGGGTGTACAATCTAAACATGAACAATACAAACAATAAAGTAGCCTCGGACTGGACTGAAACTTTGATTGACTAAATGCATACACACGGTAAACGTAAAGTTTGAGTTTCAGGCGATGAATGGAGACTGGGTGTTTGTAATGCTAGAGGAGTGAATGATCTTAAAGTAAGAGAACTACGAGAAACTATGCATGCTAGGAAACTAGATATTTTATGTGTACCTGAGACAAAGAAAAAGGGATGCGAAAGTAGAAACATAGAAAATGGGGTGTTGAAAAGCGGTTTTGAAATATGGTTAGGAGTAGATAGGGAATCACATGGTAGTCAAGGGGTCGGTTTGATTATGAATGAAAAAGCAAGATATATGTTCCAAAAACGACTTAAATACTTCTTTTCTCCCCTTTTCAGATAGTTGGAAAAAAATCTTTCTGATTGTAGGATTTATTATAAAGATACGGAAATATACGCTAAAGTAAAGGAATTACCTTCTTCATTTTAAATCAAATACAACTTTAGTCATTTTTATCTGAAGAAGATTGAACATAACATATGGTCGTTGCGAACTTTTGGGTTTCTATTATACGATGAACAGAAACGAGCGTGAAGCGCGAGGTTCACATGATGATCAAACGAAATATCGAGCGCGAAGCGCGAGTGTCGTGATGAGAATGTGTTCCTTAAGGTCGATAGAACCTTAAGTAAATTAGTTCTTCTTTTCATGTAAAACTGACATAATTAAACCAAAAGCAGGTCATAACGATGAAGCTTTAAGAGAGTAATAGCCCGCGAAGCGTGCACTAGCGAGGACACGAAGTGTGAAAACCTAGACGACAAATGTGTCCGAGCGCGCAGCGCGAGGTGAATACAATATCGAGCGCGAAGCGCGAGATGAATACCCAATCGAGCGCGAAGCGCGAGATCCAACAGGTGCGCGCCCTAGGCGCGCTGAAACTTGCGAGCGAAGCGAGCCGCGCGCGAAGCGCGCTATGAGAATGTGCCCGCGAAGCGGGCAGATTTTTTTATTGTTTCAATCGTTATAAATAGTATCGAGAACATAAAAACAATGAAATATTGTGAAAAAACACACCCGAGATGAAAAATAAAGTAAATAAGCAAAGTTTTGATGAGAATGTGCCCGCTTATCGGGCCGATTTTTTCTTATTGGAAATACATGTTGAACTTCATGGGGCTTGCGCCACCCCTAAATATCATTTTTTTCGAAACAAAAAAAAAAGATTTATTTTTGGGTGGATTCGAACAAATTTGGGGGGTGTCCCGATAAAAATTCAAAAAAAAAAAAAAATTTTCAATGCATTTTTGGACCACCCTGTAAATGCATAAACATTCAAAAAAACATAAGAATATATTTGCGCATTTCAAGGTATCTAGGTATAACTATGCAAATTGTCCACCTCTATCTTTATGTCACCTAAACGCTCTCTAACAATGGATTTCATAGATTTTCCTCATTATTTTTAGCCAAATCTCGCACTATTCGCTGAAACTCTTTCCCATATCTGCAGAGACTTAGCCTCGATTTTCCAGCGAAAGTTTTACAAAGTTTATCTTGAGTCTCGATATTATCTTCAGCCATCTTCTGACCCACAAAATCTGCACTTCACATCCTTAAATCCTTTATTTCCTTCCTTCCCTACATTTCCACACCTCATTTCTTCTTTGTCCTTGTACCCTATTTCTTTATTTGCCCAGTAACTCTCTAAACCTACCTTCTTTTTATATTCCTCATACCATTTGCAATAAGAAGATTTATCAATCCTTCACCAATCTTCTTGTACCTCCTGATCCCATTTCGTTCTGAAACCTTTCTTTAAATTTTCCCTTATCATCCCTCTTGATACTCCCTGTCGAATTCTGTTCAATGTTTCTCCATCTCCTACTTCCCTAAATGACTCTATAAATTTCTCTCCCCATACTGAAGGATTATTGTTTCTAGGCTATTCCTTCCAGTTTCTATTCTTCAGATATACTCTGGAGTGTTCCTGTCTAAACCCATATTCATTTTGCGGAGTTTCCCTAAACCCTCTCTATTTCTTCCCATCTTCTACACCCCCAAGTTTCTACCCCGTACAGTCCTCCCGATTTTACTAGCACATCCATTAAATATAGTCTTTGATTTATCCCACCTATTTTTGCTCTTTTCATTACCCCCAAGCCACGTTGACTGCTTTTTGCAATTTTCCCACCATAATTTTAATGTGTTTTCTGAGCGATCCGCCCGAAGGGAACCAAAAACCCAGATAATTGTGTTTATATACGATCTGTACTTCTTCATCAAATATTTTGCATTTCTCAACAACTGCTCTTCTGCCCCCTTTCTTGAATATTACAATTTTCGACTTATTTACATTCATTTCTAATTTATTCTTTACTACGTGGCCTTCCAAGGATTGCAACATATCTTTTAATCCCTCGAGAAAATCTAAAACAATTGCCAAGTCGTCAGCAAACTTTAGAGCAAAAAATTTCTTTTTACCGATCACAGTTCCCCCTATTTTTTTTTGCTTCCAGATTTCATCCAGGTCGTCTATGAGAACATTGAATAGAGTAGGGCTCAGTGGCCGTGACTCCTTGTTCTGCAATTACCTCATTGAGGGTTACTTCATACATTTCTTTGATCATCTCAAGCATTTTTCCCCTGATTCCTACCACGTGTACTTTTTTAAATATTAAGTCCCGATCTACAGTGTCAAATGCTTTTTTTAAATCTATAAATGCCACGTAAAGCTTACCCCTTTCTGTCCTTAGCTTATTGTTAAGTAAGGAATTTAGCACAAAAATGTGATCCCTGGTTGATCGTTTTTTCCTGAACCCTGTCTGATTCTCTTTGTATAGCCCTTGCTTTTCCATCCAATTTCTATCTTTTTCTCAACCCGGTATCATTTTTCCTTCGATTTTTTCCTTTACCCATAGCCTATTTAGTATTTTATGTAATTCTTTCGCCCAGACGTCTGGTATTCCTTTTACAAATTAAATCGGAATCCTATCTTCCCTTGGTGTTTTTCCATTTTTCATCTTTTTGACACACATCCTCACATCCCTTCCGAACTATCCTTATCTGCTCCTAATAATCCTTCAAAATGATTCACCCATCTTTCTTTTTTAACCCTGGACCGAATCCATTTCAAGTCAGGCAGGTTCTCACAGAAAAAACTAGGGTTTCCATTAGAACCCATTTTTGGTTCCAAAGGAGCTGCAACAAAAATGAACCCCACTTTCTGAAAAGGAACCCAAAACGATGAATGAGTTCTAAATGATACCTCAGTTGGTGTTCTGAGGAATCCCAATTGTAATTGAGCCTATTTATAAGGAACCTTTTTTTCGCTTTGCCCACTTCGACGTTTTGTTTAATTCATATTATAATTTTTACCTTAAAGCACACATGTAATCGAACTCTGATGGGCATAACTTAATGAAGATAATTAAAGTACAACATATTACCGCAATTTAAGTAGATATAATGACTTCATAAATATAATTTGCAGGTTATGTAGCAAAGTTGTCAACATAAAGGCATATTCATATGGAAGAAACTTTTTGTCTTCAGTCATCGGTCGATAACTGTAAATCGATCCCTAACTTACCAGCCCTACATGTTGTTCTTTAAAAGTGCGCTCTAAAGGAACCCTTTTGGCTCTCTGCAGGTATCTATTGAAGCTCAAGTTCTAAAGGATACCAACTTTTATTTGAGCCGCAACTTTAGTGAACCCCCAGTTTTTTCTGTGAGCTACACTTGAAGTCGCAGAATCTCTCGGGGGAAAAATATGTTATTTTTTAGAGGAAATTAAGCAATACGTATTTTTGCGATTTGTGAAAAAAATTTTGTTTACGAAGTTATGCGTATTTCAATTTTTTGCTTTGTTTTAAAAAAAGTCCCAATTTTTTCTTTAAATTTGTACTATCATAAGGAAAATACCTTGTGAGTTTTATGTGGGCTGAATAATTTTTTTGGCCAGGAGAATTTTTTTTCATGAAATCAAATTTTTCAAATTTTACATATAAATGAACAATTGAAATTCGAAAATGTCTTTATTCATTGTTTTCTATCATTCTGTGATAGTTTAATGTCTCTATGAAAATTTAGATTCGCAATAATAGGTAAAACTCGAAGAATAAATTTTAATGCCAAACGATAAGAGTGTCCTAATTTTGAAACTGTGCACAGAAAAGCAATTTATAATATAGTTAATAACAGATTTTTACAGATAAAATAATTGGCTGCCCTGCTGCAACTGTAGTTTCCGAAAGAAATATTGAATTAATTTATTTTTCTCGGAAATGGTACAAGATATCATAAATAAGTAGAGAAACTTTTTGTAGAACTTTTCTAACTGTGCCAATTATTTTCTTTACATTTTTTTGCATCTGTTATAGTTTGCAAGAAAAATACGAAAATTCGATTTCATGAAAAAAAAAATTCTCCTGGCCGCAAAAGTTATTGAGCTCACATAAAACTCACAAGGTATTTTCCTTATGATAGTACAAAAAATTGGCAAAAAATATAAGTGTGGGTTTTTTGCGAAAATCGATTTTTAATATTTTCAGTTATATAAATTTAAAAAAAAAATGGGACTTTTTTTAAAAACAAAGCAAAAAATTGAAATACGCATAACTTCGTAAAAAAATTTTTTTTCCACAAATCGCAAAAGTACGTATTGCTTAATTTCCTCTAAAAAAATAACATATTTTTCCCCCGAGAGATTCTGCGACTTCAAGTGCAGAACCTGCCTGATTTGAAATGAATTCGGTCCCTGCTACCTCTCTTTCTTTTTTTTCCTGGTCTGAGGATCCCCACCACTTTCGAATAACTTGCCATATACCGACTTGTTTCTCCTTTTTCCACTTCTCTTTCTTTTGTGCCTTCTATTTTTTTTTTACATAATTTCGTGCACACTGGAACTTGGAATTATGAAGTCCGAGTTTGTAATGTCTCGATTTATGGTGAAGGCCACTGCAAACAATGCCCGAAACTGCTCGTAATTCCAAGTTCCAGTGTACTTGTTTTCTTCCTCCTTCCATGCCTCCTTTTCTTTCCCAACTTTTTTCAACATAATGCTTTTCAAGCTTTCCCATACTTCTCCCCTTTGATCCTCACATTTCTTATTGAACCATCTTCCCTTCCATTTATTTACTTTATTCAATCCTGTACTAATTATAATTGAACCTAATGTGAAAGTTGATATTTCTACCAAAAAAATTTAATTTGAAATAAAGAAGAGTTAAATTCAACCAAAAAATACGAACTTTCAACCAAATAGTTGAATCCTCAACCAAAACAGAAAAGAGAAAAGAGAAAAAAGAGAACAAATTTCAACCAAATTAATTAATTTTTAAGCAAAGAAGCGAATTCTCTACAAAACAGTGCAATTTTCTACCAAAATAATAGATTTTTCAACAGAACAGTTACATTTTTAAGCCAAAAAGATGAATCATCTATAAAACAGTTACATTTTCAACCCGAAAATATAAATTTTCAAGTGAAAAGTTAATTTTAAACCAAAGAGTTGAGTTTTAAACTAAAAACGATAAATTTTCAACCAAAAATGGAATGGTTATATTTTCAGTTCAAAAAATTTATTTTCAAACAAAAAAAAAAAAAATTAAAAAAAAGAGTGGAATTTTCAACCAATTTCTTCTACTAATAAAATGAGTTTTTACCAAAGTAGTTCAACTTGCAACCATGTGGTTGAATTTTCAATCAAGAACATTAATTTTGTACCAAGAAAGACGAATCTACAACAAAATACATCAATTTGGTTTCAAATAGTGGAATTTTCAACTTAAAACGATAATTTTTCAACCAATAATAAAATAGTTAAAAAATTTCAAAGGAGAAGTTTCTGGAAAATAGGGAAAAGAGAGGAATTCTTGAAAAATGGGAAAAGAAGGGAAAAGAGGGGAATAGGGGAAAGAGTGTGAAGTCTATTTTCAGATGCTTTACTTGCGAAATAAAATCACTAATTTTCATTTTTTCAAGAATTTAAAGAAATTGTTATTCACATTTATTTAAAACTGAAAAAATTAATTTCTGGTAAATTCTTTTTTGTAATTCTAAAAATTTAGGAACATACAAAAGTTTCTTAGTGCTTTTTATTTATTTTCCCAATTTTTTTTTTCAATATCTCATTTCGTCTGGACGTGAGTTGTTCCAAAAGCTGAGTCGGTAAGGTAGGATACGGGTAAGTATGACATGGCCTCAAAAAAATCTATGGCATATTTAACCCTTTATGGCCTTTATGTCAAGAAGCTTAATGAAACTAGATATGAAAGATCCTTTGCTAAACGGATAGCTAGTAAAAAGGCTAAAAGGTAGTTTTATGGGAATTTAAAATAAATTTCATTTTCTTGCGAGTTTCTAACAAGATTCTACAGAAGGGAAGTAAAATAGATTTTTGTAACTTTTTTCGAATTTTCTTACAGAAAAAAATAACGTAGCCTATTTTGGAAATTAAAATTTCAAGGAAGTGTGAGTTATCGACAATTAGTGGATGGCCATACCACGCTGCAAAAACCAGTTCTCGTCCGATCACTGAAGTTAAGCAGCGTTGGGCGCGGTTTGTACTTGGATGGGTGACCATTCGAGAATACTGCGTGCTGTTGGCACATCGTGGGTGTGGTGAGCCCACACTTGTTAGTTATTTACTACAAGAAACTATCCACCTAGAAACACTACCCGAATCGAGTAGTGTCACGCTTACCCTGAAAGAGAAATGGTTTAATGGTATACCAATGTATAATTATGATTTTTATATAGGTGCTAATAAATAATTGGGAGGAAGAAAATAATTGATCATAAAATGTAATTTTAGTACTTTTCAGTAATAAACTTCAAAAAAATATTAATAATAATAATCTTCAAATTCATTTATTCACTTTATCTATATTGAAGCTCCTACAGGTATGTTGATTTTGAAGTTATTAATTTTGCATTTTTGATTCAAATGATTGAATTTTTAAAATCGTGGTGCATAATTTGAATATTAATTATTTTTAAACACTTAGTTTCAAGATCCTAATTTAAGAATGCTTCAATTTTTAACAATATTCAAATTTTCATATTTTGTGTGGCACAGTGTTCGGAAACACCCGAAAAGTTGGCCAAAATTCAAATAGCGAGCAAACCTTTTTGAAACTATTAAAACTCACCCTTATGTTTCCCTGGTCAAGGAATTTAAATTTGAGGTCGAAATGGTCAAAAACAAAATGGCCGCCATGAAATGGCGGACCAACTTTGAAAAAACTGACGTTACGTTCGCGAAAAGTAGTCGTCAGGGGGTTTTCGCTGTCAAGATATTCGAATTTAAGATGAAAATTGTCAAAAACAAAATGGCGGATCAGATTTGAAAAAACTGATCAACGATTTTATTTTTCACGAGTTTGGACCACCAATCCTTCCGGCATTTAATGCAGATATTAATTGTTTATAGAATACCGTATTTGGTTTTACGCAAAAAAAAAATAGATTTTTAAAATTTTTGCCGGCCTTTCCTGCCATTCCGACCACTGTGTGTGGTGAAAGTAGCAGTAAACTTTTTACAGAACTCACATAATATGATACTTATTAATAATATATTAATTATCTTCAAAATTCCTATAATTTTATTTAAAAATTATGGTTTTTATGTGTTATTCTAAAACACTTTAACTTTTAACACCTTGAAACAATATTGTAGCCTTAAATTAAAAAATTGAAAAAGTAAGGATAATTTCACTATTAAAGATTTAAAACTTGCAAGATTTAATATTGAAAGCCCTAATATAGTCAGTTTTAAATTTAATAATTTCAGATTAAAAATATTCTTCGAAATCGTAGAATATCAAATTAAGGGACTTAATAGTCGCACAATTTTCAGTTTAAAGGATTAGTAACTAATCACTTTTGCTTTAAATGCCTCCAGAATAAATTTAAAACATTGCAGAATTAAGAAAATAATCTCTTGAATTCATGTGTTACAAGTAAGAAGATTTTAGAAACAGACATTGAGAATTTATTAATTTTTTTATTTGAAAATGTTCCAAAATATTTAACGTTTCAAACTCAGCTTAAAAAATAATTTTTTTTAAATTTTCAATGCATCACTCAATGTATTATTGCCCGATTTTTAGTTGAAGATTTAAAACAAATGAAACATTTAAAATCGAAAAATATTTAATTGGAAAATTTCAAGAATAATTAATAAGTTTCAAAGAACTGTTTAAAAAGTAAACAGTTTGAAATTACAAAATGTGAAAAATTTTGTTGTTTAGAATCAAAATAGATCAAAATTAAACTATCTGAAATTGATACTTCAGTTTTTGAATAATTTCTTTAATTTCGAATTCCAGATTTTCAGAAGCTGTGCCTTTGGAACATTCAATTTAGTTTTCAGTTTCTAATTGTCAAATTTTAATCGCATAGAATTGAAAATTATTAAAAATATTCAATTTTGAACCCTTTTAATTAGAAATAATACAGTTTCAATTGAATTTTAAATGGTCAAGTTTTCTAAATTCTATTAGGAAAGTATTTAATTTTTAATGGTTTGTAATTGTCCTATTTTTTAAATTTTAATATGAAATCATATAACTTTGAAATTGTTTAAGTCAAAACAAAATTGTTTAATTTTGAACGCTTTGAATTATAAGTAATAGAATTTTAAGTTTTATTTAGAAATTTAATTTAATTTAAAAAAATTTAATTTTACCTGATCTAAAATTGTTTGATTTAAAACGCTTTTAATTTAAAATAGTTAAATATATTTTTTTTCTTTAATTTCAAACGCTATCAACTTAAAATTATTGGTAATTGTTTCAAAATGTTTTGAAACCTAATATTTACAAATGACCGAATCCATTTTATGTTGGTATTATTAATATTTCAATCGTCTGCTTTATTTTTCGAAAAAGTCAAAAAAATTTCTTTACACGTCTATAATTTTGCACTTATTTGACAAAATAGCGGCGCTTTTTATATAAATAATGAAAGTAGATTTTTTCATGAAACCCATACTTTAATTTTTTGCCATTCATTCGTTGAATTTGTACTTTCATAAGGAAGAAATCTTATGAGCCTTATATGCGGGCTTAATAACTGTTGTTTCTTTAATATTTAAACAAAACTTATTTATATAAATGAAACATCCTATATACATTTTTTGCGGGTCAAACCATGTTTGTTGTCAATAGAATTTTTTTATTTATTTAAATTGAATTTTTTTAGTTTTTTCGTAAATGATGTAAAGATATCATAAATGATTAAGATAACTTTTTTCGCTATTTGTGAGAAAAATGTGAATGTTCGACTTTTGAAAATAAAAAATTCTTCTGGCCGTTAGTGTTATAATGAGAGTGAGTTTTCTTTATTCAAAAAATCGATTTTTAATATTTACAGAAAAAACACCAATATTTTGTTAATTTTGAACATTTCTAAAAATTTCCGGCCGATTTCAAAGGAAGATGATATATTCTACCAGGATCTGGAAAGAAGTAAAAATACCTCAATTAGGTCAAAACTCAAAATTTATAGAGGTGTATATAAAAATTTTGGATTTTGTGAAAAACAATGGAAAAATTAAAATACGTATAACCTCGTAGACTTTTTTTTTTCTCAAGATAGAAAAATACACTTCACGTGTAGAAGATGCCTGATTTGAATTGAATTTAGTCAAGTTCGTTTATTTATGGATTTTTATATTGTTAATATTTTTAATTTAATGAAATAACAATCCAGAAACTTTAAGGCGCTTTACACTACTACATTTACTACTAGTAAAATAAATGTTTACTGCAGTTTTTTTCGATTTCGTGACTATAAGCCTGAAGTTCCAAGTAAAATATTGATGAACATCAATGTCAAATTTTACCACTTAAATCGCTGTCACAAAATCAATAAATGCAGGAGCAGATACAAAGAATTATGAATGATAATATTGATATTAGATTCCAGGAAAGAAATAATTTCAGTTAAACCCGCGTGAAAAAAGTTGCCTTGCTCAAACATTGGTCAAAATAGGTCAAAAATGATTAATGCTTGTTTAAGAATGGGACATGTATGGATCGTTGCGTGGCTTAAGCATCGCTAAACATTTGACGGATTCCAGAGTTTAACTTGCAAAACAAACAACAACAGCGAATTCCTTTGACTAAAACCTTACTAATTCTCTCTTTTTATCATTTCACATAATTGGTCTAGTTTTAAGCGCTTTTTGGAATCAAAATTCATGATTGGTTCCGAACGTCAAAACTGTACGCATCACTCCAAAGTCAAGTTTCAGAAATCTATTAAAATTCGTTTGAATCGATATTTCCTAGTTAAATAGTAATATTTTGCAGCCCAAAGTTCGATTGTTAGATAATACACTTTTTTTTTACTTGATCCAGAAAATTTCTAATTCTAAAGAAGAAATGAGAGAAAGAGTTTTACATGTGCAAATTTTTGAAAATACCATGATCCTGAGGCTGACCCGAAAACGCGAACGACTTGGCTGACCCTCCTACCCCATGTCACTTCAAACACACTTACTTTCGAGGAATTCATAGAATTTGTTAAATTTAAGAAATTCAAGAAATTCATAGAATTCAAGGAATTTAGGGATTTCAGGGAATTTAGAGAATTCAGGTAAATCACAGAATTCAGGGGATTCAGGAAATACAGAGAATTCAGGAAATTGAGAGAATTCAGGGAATTCAGAGGAGTCAGGGAATTCAGAGAATCCAGGGAATGCAGGCAAATTGAGGGAGTTCAAAGCAGTCAGGGAATTTAGAGAATTCAAGGGATTCAGAGGATTCATGGAATTCAGAGAGTTCAGGGAATTAAAAAAATGCAAGGAATTCATAGATTTCAAGGGATTTTGAGTTTTCAAGGTATTCCGAGAATTTAACCCTTGTGTTGCCACCCGGGTACCCGAGTACCCATTGGCATACGTTTTGTTAAATAACTTTCTTTCTAATAAAGATAGGCTAAATGCTTCTCGAATCTACATGATTGAACCGATTCTCTATCGAAATTTGCATTGCACATATTTTTAGAAATTTTTTAGCTTGAAATATTTTGCAATTGAAAAATAAAACACGGCTGAGCCAGCCGGGTACCCGGGTACCCCGACAGGAAACCTGAGCCACTAGAAAAATCCTGACCTCGGATTTGGATTCAGCACGCCAAAAACCTTCGGAAAAGTATACTCGGGTTCCTGGTAAAATATTTTTGCCAATTTTTGTCTGCCTGTGTTATTATCCAACGCGCCGCCAGACACCGCTCATAACGCGTACTTTTTCGTTCGTTTATGGAGGCATGAAAACACGCCATTTTATGATTGCGTTTTAGGTAGGAATACCTTCCTAGAATATGAATAATTAAATATTGATTGAATACACATAGTTATTTCAAGTTACAATGGACTTTTAACAACAATTTTGTGGGCAGGGTACCCAGGTACCCGGGTGGCAGATGTTGTGAGTTTTTTTGGGTGGCAACACAAGGGTTAAGGAATTAGGAGAATATGAGGAATTCAGATAGTTCAAGGAATTCGAGGACTTCTGGGAATTTGGAGAATTCTGAGAATTGAAGAAATTTTGAGAATTGAAAGAAATTTAGAAAATTCAAGGGATTCAGGAAATACAGAGAATTCAGGAAATTTAGATAGTTCAAGGAATTCAGAAAAGGCAGGGAATTTAGACAAATTAAGGGAATTCAGAAAAGTCAGGGAATTTAGAGAAGTCAGGGAATTCAAGGAATTCAGGGAATGCAAGGAATTCAGAGAATGCAAGGAATTCAGATAATGCAAGGAATTCAGAGAATTTAAGGAATTCAGCTAGTTCAGGGAATTCATAAAATTCAAGGAATTCGTAACTTTTAAGGGATTTTGAGAATTCAGGGTATTCCGATAATTTAAGGAATTCAGAGAATATAAGAAATTCAGATAGTTCAAGGAATTCAAGGACTCCTGGAAATTTGGAGAATTCTGAGAATTGAAGAAATTTTGAGAATTGAAAGGAATTTCCAAAATTCACGGAATTTAGAGAATTCACAGAATTCAAGGGATTCCGGAAATACAGAGAATTTAGGAAATTTAAAGAATTCAAGGAATTCAGAGAAGTCAGGGAGTTCAGAGAATTCAGGGAATTCAGAGAATGCAGGGACTTCAGAGAAGTCAGGGAATTCAAAGAATGCAGGGAATTAAGAGAATTCAAGGAATTCAGAGAGTTCAGGGAATTCAAAAAATTCTAGATTTTAAGGGATTTTGAGAATTCAGGATATTCCGAGAATTTAAGGAATTCAGAGAATATGAGGAATTCAGCTAGTTCAAGGAATTCAAGGAATCCTGGGAATTTTGAGAATTCTGAGAATTGAAGAAATTTTGAGAACTGAAAGGAATTTCGAGAATTCAGGGAGTTCAGGAAGCGGCCGAGTGGCGGCGCTGACTGTTCTTTTAGGTCGACCATAATTCAAATGCACGGGGAAAGTGTCAGAAATGTTCAATTTTGTATTTTTTTAAATTATAAAATGGGACTTTTTCGATTTTCTTTTGCTTTTGAATCACATTTTAAGTCTTTTAGACTGAAAATTCATGAAGATTTTTTTGAGATGAACGGAAAATAATGGGGTATAAGTGTGTTGTTTTTAGATGCCGTTTTTTGGACAAAAATCGTACAACAGTACAATTCTTGACGGATTCTAATGTTTTTTTTTAAATGACCATAAGTCTTTTAATTATAAAGAGTGACTGCGGATATTCCGTTCCGTCTAAACAAAAAGTTTTTATTTAACAACAAAGTTTAAATTTTTTTTTGTCTACATTTTCAGTCATACCTTTTCTTTTAAGACTTCTAAATTAATTAGAACAGTTCATAAATCAACGTAATAAGTAACGAAAAATAATATTCAGTGGGTTAGAAGAAAACTAATTTTTTTACAATGTTATAAACAAACTAATGAGCGAAAGTCATTTTTTCGTGATTCGAAATTAATAGCTGTTTCAAATCCACAGATATTTTATAAAATATGGCACATATTAACGTGCGATTACAATTAGTTAAGGAAAGCTGTTGTTTGCCAATTATTTAAACAATTTTCAAAAACAAATGCACATTTTTACGATTTTTTCATTAGTAGGCTTAATTGTCCTTTGAGGAATTAAAAGCTTCCATCAATTTGGAAAATATGACAGCAAGGAGTCTTTGGCAAGACATTTCGAGTTGATTCCGCAAAAATAATTAAGCATATTAAAGAAAAATTGATTTAAATGTGAATTTGTTTTTAAAATTTGCTTATAGAATTAACAATCTTTGTTACTATGTAAAATATAACAGCAAAGAGACTTTGTCAAGACATTTCTAGTTGATATCGCAAAAAAATGAAGCCTATTCGTGAAAAAATGGTTAAAATGTGAATTTGTTTGTCAAAATTATTTATATAATTAACAATTTTTGTTTTTATAAAAAATATGGCAAGATATTTTTCATTGATTTCGCAAAAAAGATGAAGCCTATTCAGAAAACATAGTCAAAATATGCATTTGTTTATAAAAAAATTGTTTAAATAATTGGCAAACAGCAGCTATTCTTAACTTATTGTAAGTGCATATTAATATGTGTCATACTTCATACAAAAGCTATGGATTTAAAATAGCTAATCATTACGAATCACGAAAAAAGTACTTTCGTCCATTAGTTTGTTTATAACATTGTAAGCAAATTGGTCTTGCTTCAAGCCACTGGAAATTATTTTTAGTTAGTTGTTACATACATTTATGACCTGTTTTAATGAATTTGAAAGTCTTAATATAAATAATATCACTAAAAAGTTAGACAAAGAAAATATTAAACATTGTTGTTAAATAACAAATTTTTGTTTGGTCTGAGTGAAACATCTACAGTTACTTGTTCTGCTTTGAACATTTACGTTCATTTAATTTAAAAACATCAAAAGCCGTTACCAATTGTACTGTCGGGCGCTCGCAAATGTAAATAAATGTGAATAAATGTTTTTAAATTTTATGACAATACCGTGTTCCAAATGGTAGTATTTATTCGTTTATAATCTTTTATTTTCATTTATTCTCTATTTATTTGTAATTAAATAATACTCACAAATAAATTTTGTTATTCTACAACGTTATTAATATTTATTTATTCTACAATTCCAATTCTTTACAATATAATAACTGGTTTTATAGCGAAAAAATAAATAATTTTCTAGCTTTAAAAAGAAACATAAATTTTTATAATTTTGTTCAATTAAGTGTTAATTTCAATAAACATTAGAAATGAGTTTAAAAATAAAATTTAATTTAAATTTACTGTTTTCACAGTTTACAATATTTACACATCTCAATGCTAAAAATGTAATGTTTCCTTTGAAGAATTATTATTGGTACTCTGTGAAATGCATTTGAATAATTGTCGGCCTAAAAGTACTGCCATATTAAAACTACTACAATTCATTAAGTAGTAGCATTACCAATTGCTTTAGTAGATATAATTACTGATTCATTTAGTCGGTTATTCTTACACATTGAGTTAGTAGATTTTTACTTATTAGCAGTGAACGAATCAGCGCTATTTAAATTAGTAATAAACTACTACTAATTAGTACTAATTAATCTAAAAATTAATTCGGTGCTTTCACTTTGATGCCTTGTAACTCTTGGTCAAACTTGAATTTTTTCCTGCCCTAGAAGGAAGTTTTAAAGGGCGAAACTTTAGCTTTAAAACACGATGTAGTAGGTGGCGGCCCTGCGGGCTTAACCTCAAAAATCATTAGTGAATACAATGGTGTCTGACAAGAAACATTTCAAACGCTGTATTCTTTTTGCATTCCAATTGAAAAAAATGCAGCTAAGGCAACCGAAATGATTAGGTCAGCCTTAGGAGATGGTGCGATGACACATAAAACATGTAAAAAGTAGTTCCAGAGATTTCAAAATGATTATTTTTGAATTAGAATGCAAAAATAATGCATTATCTCAAATGAATCTTGTCGGACGCCATTGTATTCACTAATGATTCTTGAGGTTAAGTCCGCAGGGCCGCCACTTATTAGATTGTGTTCTGAAGTTTAAGGTTTGCCCTTGAAAACTTACTTTTAGGGCGGCGAAAATTCCAGTTTGACCAAGAGTTACAAGACATCAAAATAAAGGCACCGAATTAATTCGTAGACTTGATATTTGCATTCTTGGTTTATTCTAAACTCGAATTTAGAAGAAACTTTGAAGCTCGTGAACGATACTTCTTTTAGTGCTGTAACTGATTTTATGATTACAGTATCAAAAAACAAAAGCTACATTCTTTACGATATTTTCGAGGTGGAATTTTAAATGTAACCTTTGCTGGGGAATGTGTTTCGAAAACCAGATTAAATATTAGGTTACCAAAACATCCAATAGCGAAAAGATCGGTCATGCACGGAATGACCCTACTTATGCCCGGCCTGGTTAGAATAGTTATTTCAAATTTCAAAGCTTTTAAAGCTAAAAATGTTGAAATTTAAAGTATTGAAAACTCATTTCAGGGTTACTACAGGTCAAGAAATTCCGGAAAATCAGGGATTTTAAAACTGGTCACGGAAAGTCCGGGAATGTCAGGGAAACCTGACTACAAACCTATAAAGTTCCTAACAAAATATGGATGAACATCAATGTCAAGTTCTGCGACATAAATCGTTGTCACAAAATCAATACAGACTGGATAGATAATCACTCATTTAAGTTCCTCAATGCAAATGATACAAGTGGACTCTTTATCTGCAAAATGATTTTGATACAAGTTTTAATTTTCCTATTGTTAATAACAAATTCCCAGGCGTATGATAATGAATTTATAATTGACTACTTTCTCTACAAAGGAGTGTCCAGTGCCGTGGGAGTTACATGTGGAGATGAAAACAGTAATAAAACAATTAGAAAGTATAACAATTTTATTTTTATTTTTTCTTTAATAATTCAATTTGCGTTGTAGATGATATACGACTCATTAAATCTTTCAACGAAAATGGAATAACTGCTACGATAATAAAAATGGATTCACTATTGATTTCGGATCTGACTGTAAATTCCTTGTTTTGGAAGTTGGGATTTTTTCTGGATTTCGAATGTCAGGCTGATAAGGACATCATTTCTCTTTTCTCTAAAGTAAGACAATAATGACTTAATATCAATTTTAAATGTGTTCCAATGTTAATTTTCAGATACATTAAATTTTTTTGTTATTCAGGCATCTTTTAAATATTTGCATTCTTGGTTGATTCTAAACTCGAATTTAAAAGAAACTCTGAAGCTCGTGAACGATACTTCTTTTAGTGTTGTGACTGATTTTATGATTGCAATATCAAAAAATAAAAGCTACATTCTTTACGATGTTTTTAATTTCTGTAAATATCGAGGTGGCGTTTTAAACGTAACCTTTGCTGGAGAATGGCTTTCGAAAACGAGATTAAATATTAGGTTACTAAAAGACCCACTAGCGAAAAGATCGGATATGCACGGAATGACTCTACTAATGTCTGGCCTGGTAAGAATAGTTATTTTGAAGATTTAAAATTTAGGAAAACAATTTGTAATCATTTTTCATGTCGGGAAAATTGATTCCGGTCATTAAAATTATAATGGTCAAACTTAAGAATTTAAATTTTGGAAATTTGAAGTATTTAAAATTTAAAATAACATTCAAGAATCTACAATTTACAAATTGGAAGTCATATATTTTTAGTTAGTTTTCATTCCAAGAATTTTATATGTAGAACCTATTTCTAAATGTATAACATTTAAAATGATTAATTGTATGTCAAATCAAAAACCTTCAAAGCCGTCAAAATTGGAATAAAATTACCAAAAAAGTATGAAAAACTGGCTTAAAAATAATATTTTTTTTACCTCATGATTTAAAACTGAAGAATTTTAAAGGACCACGCACACATCTATGTAAAATATGGTCCCGGTCAAATTGGCTGAAACTGTGGTATAATGTAGTTTATAATATCCTGATCAAATAAAGTCCGTAGACACTGGGTCCAAAAAACGCCAGGTTTCGAGATAGGAGGCACCAAATGTCACTTTTCATGGAAACATGACACATGATGACATGACATGACACATGAGATGACATAATATGACGCATGACATGACACGAGACATAAAAAAATGACACATAACATGACAAGACACATGACATGACATGACAAGAAATGACACATGACGTTACATGAAAAATGGCATGACATGACATGACACATAGCATGACATGACATGACACATGACATTGCATATGACATTGCACATGACATGACATGACATTTTATGTCATGTCGTGGTATGTGCCATGTCATGCCATGTGTCATGTCACATCTTTTCATTTTGCTTCATGTCATGTCTCGTGTCATGTCATATCTTGTCATTTTGCTTCATGTCATGTCTCGTGTCATGTCACACGTGACATGACACATGACATGATATGTAACATGACATGGCACATAACACGACATTACATGACACATCACATGACCAATGAAATGACATATCATATGAAACATGACATGACAGGACATATGACATGACATTTCATATGACACATGACATGACATGACACATAAAACATCACATGACACATCACGTAACAAGATATGACATGACACATCGCATAACTAGATATGACATGACACATTACATAACATGACATGACATATGGCATGACATGACAACAACATGGCAACACATGACACATGACATTACATGACATGATCATGTGTCATGTCGTGTGTCATGTCGAGTATCATGTCGTGTGTCATGTCGTGTGTCATGTGGTGTGTCATGTCTGGTGTCATGTCATGTCATCTCATATGTCATGGTTCATGTAATGTGCTGTGTCATGTCATGCCATGTCATGTCATATGTCACGTCATGCAATGTCATTCGACATGTCATTTCATGCCATGTCATGTGTCATGTGATGTCATGTCATGTTGCATGCCATGTCATGTTACATATCATATCATCTGTCATATCATGTCATGTCATCTATCATGACTTGATATGAGATAACATGACACATGACGTATGAGACGATATGGCATGACATGACACATGATATAACATGACAAATGTGTGATGTTTCATGCCATGCGATCGCATGTAACGTCATGTGTCATTTCGTGTCATATCATGTGTCACGTCACACTCGACATGATATGTAACATGACATGGCACATAACACGATATGGCATGACACAAGACACATAACACAAGACACGTGACACATGATACATGACATGACATGACATGACATGACATATGACACATGAAATTACATGACATGACATTTCATGTAATTTCATGTGTCGTGTGTGATGTCATGTGTACACGTCATGTGTCACGGCATGTGTCACGGGATGTGTCACGTCATGTGTCATGTCATGTTTCATGTCATGTGTCCCAAAGTCTAAGAACTTTATTTGATGAGGATATTATAAACTACCTTATACTACAGTTTCAGCCAATTCGATCAAAACCATATTTTTCATAGATATGTGCGGGGTCCTTTAAATCCTTGAAAATTAAACTATTTTAGAGTCAGACATTCAAAACTACATCAATTGAAATTTGAAAGTTTTAAAATTCTACAATTTTAAATTGGAATCGTAGAAATGTATAGGTTGTTTAGAATTGTACACTTTCAGACATCGTCTAAAACTGAATAATTTTAAAATATGAATCGTGAAAGTAAATTTTGTTGAATTAAAAATTGTCCAATTGTGCCTTCTGCTTTCCAACATTCTTAAAGAAGAAACATAAACATATACTCAATGGTTTCAAATTTAGCTTTGATCTAAAATTCTGAAATTATTCCAATTTTAAATTGCTTAAGTTGTAGGTGTCAGCTATTTTGACCTAAAATAGCGTTTTCAGCAATTAAAATTTTATAGATGAAATTTGGAACACTTCCATTCGAAGTTTTCAATTTTACACAATGAACCCCGCACCAAATGTACAGAAAATGGCTTCTGGTCAACATGTCTAATTATAATTGTTTCTTGCCATTTTGAACCTGCAGATCTATGATTCGAAAGAAAATGATCAGAAAAATTAACAGTTTTTACTCAGACAATTGCCAAACTACCATTTTTTTCATATGTATTTTAACAGAAAAATTCGTTTATTATTTCAATATTATCCTTTTCAACAATTTTTACTTAGATTTTGCTATGTACAGGATGTTTGGGGGTTGTTTGAACATCCCCTAAATAATCAATCAAGGAAATCGACATTTCATAAAAACAAAAACCTTGGAATAATTTTGTACTAAACTATTAAGATTATAAATTACTTCAAAATTAGTACACGAAGCATTCTATTGCATGAAAAGTAGTTTGATTTATTTTAAGGGTTGTTTAGGCTTCCCTTAAATATTTAAGTAAAACAATTAACATTTCCTAACAATCAAAACCTAGGGATATTTTTTGATTAAACTATTGGTATCGAGAAATCACTTGAAAATAACTGAAGAAAGTGTAATCAACCAGTAAAAGTGTTTATATTAATTTCAAGGGTTGTTTCATCATCCCACAAACATTCAACTAATAAAATGGACATTCCATAACGAATAAACCCACGAAAGCTTTTTTTATTAAACTATTGGTATCGCGAAATCACTTGAAAATAACTGAAGAAAGTGTAACCTACCAGTAAAAGTGTTTATATTAATTTTAAGGGTTGTTTCATCATCCCACAAACATTCACGTAATAAAATGGACATTTCATAACAAATAAAACCACGAAAGCTTTTTTTATTAAACTATTGGTATCGTGAAATCACTTGAAAATAACTGAAGAAAGTGTAACCTGCCAAAAACAGTCTTTAAATTAATTTGAAGGGTTGTTTTATCATCCCTTAAGTATTCAAGTGAGGAAGTTGACATTTCCTAAAAAGTAAAACCACGATAAATTTTTTGATTAAATTATTGGGGTCAGAAATCACTTCTAAATAAATTTGAGAATCATCTCTTAGAATAAAAAGTCGTGGAATTTATTTTAAGGCTTGTTTTAACATCCCTTTAAGATTTAAGTGAGGAAATAGACATTTCTGTCAATCAAACCACGGGAGATTTTTCGATTAAACTATTGGTGTCAAAAATCACTTCAAAATAAGTACAGAAAGTCTCTCCTACCAGCAAAAGTGTTTGGATTCATTTTAAGGGTTATTTCATCATCCCTTAAAAATTCAAGCAATAAAATCGACATTTCATAACAAATAAAACCACGGGAAATTTTTTTGAATAAACTAATAAGATCTGGAATAATTAAAAAACGAATGGGCAAAACATTTCCTAGCAGAAAAGGTCGTTGCATTTATTTTAGGGGTTGATTTTACGTTCTTCAAACATTCAAATGAGGAACTTGACATTTCCTGAAAAGGAAAATCACGGGAGATTTTTTGAATAAACTATTGAGATCGGAAATCACTTAAAAATAAACTTTTAAAACATCTCTTAGCAGATAAGATCATAAAATATATTGCAAGGGTTGCTTTTCCATCCTTTAAACATTCAAGCGAGAAAAATGATATTTCCTAACAATCAAACCCAGAGAAGATTTTTTGATTAAACTCTTGGGGTGGAAATGACTTTAAAATAAATATGGGAAACATCTCTTATCATGCGCATGAAAAATCGTTAAATTTATTTTAAGGGTTGTTTTAAGATGGGTTGAAGGGTCAAGCGAAATGCCAATTTCCTTTCTTGAATCTTGAAGAAATGTTAAAACAACCCTTAGTATAAATTCAACTAATTTTCCTTTTAGGGGATGCTTTCAATATTTATTAGAAAAAATGTCGATGTCATTGCTTTAATCTTTATGGGTTGATAAAACAACACTTAAACTGAATAAAAACAATTTTTTCAAGGGGAGCACTTCCTGCATTTATTTTGAAGTGATTTCCGACCTTAGTAGTTTAAAAAAAAATCTCCCGGGGTTTTGATCGTTAGAAAATGTTTATTTCCTTACTCGAATCATTGAGGGATGTTAAAGGAACACTTAAAATAATTGTAAACTCTTTTCCTGCTAAGCAATGCTTCTTGAATTTATTTTTAAATTATTGCTGATCCTAATAGTTCAATACGAAAAATCCTGCGGTTTTGGTTTTTAGAAAATGTCGATTTTCTTGCTTAAATGTTTAGGGGATGTTAAAACAACCGTAAAACGTCCTGGATACTCAGAACCGTAAATCTGTACAGTTAATGGGTACACAAATTTTGTTTTAGTACACTGAAACTTGGATTTAATCAGTCCGGATTTACTGTGATCCGAGAATTAATGCTGCGGCGGTTTCCTGATGCAGGGAGCACGGGAGGCGCTGCTTAGTCAAGCGTGATAAACAGCTTGAGAGTCGCACCGCTCTTAAATCCAAGTTCCAGTAAAATATGAGGCATCTGGCCGAATCTAACTAAAACTTTTTTAAGCGGATAATATTTCAATGATAGACCAATTTTTCTATTAAAATTCATGTAAAAATTGAAAGTTTGGCAATCGTTTGAGTAAAAACTGTCCATTTTTCTGATAATTTAAAAAAAAATTGATCTGCAGGTTTGAAATTGTAAAAAAAAATTATAATTAATCAGTTTGATCCAAAGTTGATAAAATCAATTTTGTCTTACAATTGCAACATTGAAACTCAAAGCTAATGATTGAAAAAATGTAAGGCTAAAAAGTTACTTCAATTTTATATCCGAGTTTTCCCTCTCTAAAAAAGTTCACGGCAATAATCACGTTTTTTCTACTTTAATGTGTTTAATTTATAGGTATATCCCTTTATTTAATTAAAAAATATATTGTCTTTTCATACAGATTAATGACAGACCCAAGAGTGTGAAACTAGTGGATTATTTACAAGACTATGAGAAAAATAAGACTTCAGATATTTTGGGAAAATATACATATATTTTATGGCTTCACGTGTCCGATATGTTTAACTTCACGTGAGTAAATGAAAAATTTGTATTTATTCATAATAAACTGTTCTTTATTCTCTTCTATCATTATAATAATAATAATAATGATGAATGTTATTTTAGTATTGAACCAGGAGAATTCACAGAATGGAAGTTGGGTGATAAAAATGGACCAATGATAGCAGCTCTTGGTAAAAGGGAAATAGATTTAGCAGGAACACCCGCGCAAATAACAATCGACAGATTGAATTATGTTTCATCCCCAACATCGCCTTGGCCTTTTCGGTATAATTTTTTTTTTAATTTCCAATAATTTTGTCAATTTTTGTATTCAAATTATTTTCCAAACCAAATTATGCGTATCTAAAAAGCCGTTCATGAACTACGTAACGAATTTTGGGCTTTGTTTGACCCCCCCCCCTTGCCGACCCCCTGCGTTTTTTCAAGAAATATTACCTTAACAAAAAAGTTGAATCTTCAATAAAATAATTAAATTTTTATCAATATAACTGAACTACCAAAAAAAGTTCACTTTCAACCAAGAAAGATGAATTTTTAACCAAATAGGTAAACCTTTAACCGAAGGGATGAATTTGTCAACAATTAGATTAATGCTCTGTCAACGAAGACGAATTTTCAACAAATATATATGAATTTTAAACAAAATTGTTGAATTTTAAAGTCGAGAAGAAGAATTATCCACTAAACAACCCAAAAATATGATTTCTCAACAGAGAAGTTAATTTTCTACCAAATAGTTAAATTTCAAGATAAATATTTTAATTTTCAACAATAATGTTATTTTACAACGAACAAGGCGAATTTCTAACAAAATACATGAATTTCCAATCGAAATGTTGAATCTTCAACTTATAAAAGATAAATTTTCAACAAAAAATGAAATAGTTATATTTTCAGATAACAAAATGAGTTTTTAATTAAAAGAGAAACAAATTTTCAACTCTTTGAGTTGAATTAAAAAAGAATTGTTAACAAATTAATTCAACTTTCAACTAAATAGTAGAATGTTCAACCAAATAAGATGAATTTTCAACCAAGTAGATAAATTTGCAACCAAAAAAATGTATTGTCCAATAGGAAGATTAATGATTTTCCACAAAAGATGAGTTTTTAATCCAAAAAGACGAATTTTTAACAAAAAAGATTAACTTCCGTCCAAAAAATATGACTGTAACAAAATAGTTGAATTTTTAACCAAATAGCTGAATTTTTTAAACAAAAACACGAATTTTCAAAAAAATAGTTAAGTCTTTAAGATAAAAACTCGTGTGTTTTAGAAAACAGTTGGCTTTTGTGCGTGAAAAGTAGTTAATTTTTCAGCCGCAAAAGCTGAATTTTTATCCACATACGTCAATTTTAAACTAAAAAGATTAATTTTCGACCAATAAGATTAGTGTTTTACCAAAGCGACAAATTTTTAACAAAATAAATGAATTTGCAATAAAATTATTGAATTTTGAAGCGAAAAAGATGAGTTAGCTATAAAACAGTTGAATTTTTACCCTGAAAATATTATATATATATATATATATATATATATATATATATATACATACATACATACATACATACATATATATATATATATATTATTAATATTTTTCAACAAAAAAGGTAATTTTCTACCAAATAGCACAACTCTTAAATAAATAGTTTAATTTTTTTCCAACTAGTTGAATTTGCAACGAAACAGATGATTTTTTAATAAAGGAGATAAATTTTCTATAAAAAATAAAAATTTGTAACAAAGTATATGAATTTTTAACTAAATCAAAGATAGGATAGTTGAATGTTCCACTGAAAATGATACATTTTTAACCAAATAGTTGAATTTTTGATCAAGAAAGATAAATTTTTAAACAAAAATGGAATTGTTAAATTTTCAGTTAAGAAGTTAGTTTTGATCAAAAAACGAAACAAAATTTCACCAAAATAGTTAAATTTCCAATCAAAGAGATAAATCTTTAACCAAAAAAATGAATATGTAAGAAAGTAGTTCAACTTTTAACCAAGTAGTTCAATTTTTGACCAAAAATATTACTTTTTAACCAAATCTTTTCATTTTCAACAAAATAATTACATTTTCAACTGAATGGTGGAATTTTTAACCAACCTAGATGAATTCTGAACGAAAAATATAATAGTGGAATTTTCATCAACAAAAAATTATGTTTGAACCAAAAATAATTAGAATTTCTTATTGGTTTTTGTTAACTCAGATCGCATTTAGGCAAAAATAAAAGAAGAAAAAGTTTCTTGAAATCAAGGGAAAAAGAATTCTTTAAAAAAGGGGAAAACGAGGGGAATTGGGGAAGAGTATGAAATTCGCAAACTTTTCTCAAATGTATCTTCAGGAAACGTACTAAGTGTTATCTAACTTCGTAACGTTACTTCCGATCCCCCCTCCTCCAATCCCTGTAACTTCCCGCAGTTTTTGGCGCCACCCCCACGCCCCCTTCAAATTGGTAACGTAATTTATGGACGGCCCCTAATGAGAATCTTTGTTTCTCGATCAGGACCTGTTTTATGTTTCTCACCACTCGTTCGAAAGATATCAAGGTAAATGAATTTTTGAGCCCCCTTGCAACAGAATGTTGGTACTGGACAATATTTTTGGTTCTTCTGGGCAGTCTTAGTTTTGGAGTCTTGTTGATAGAGGAAGATTTTCCGAATCAAGTGGATCGTACCTCTAAATCGTTTCTTATAACCATAGGTGCCTTGTGTCAACAAGGTGTGTAAGTAAAGTATAAATTAAAGTATCGGATAGCATCGGATAGTATCATATAGTATCGGATAGTATCAGATAATATCGGATAGTATCATATAGTATCGGATAGTATCTGATAATATCGGATAGTATCATATAGTATCATATAGTATCGGATAGTATCAGATAGTATCAGGTAGTATCGGATAGTATCAGATTGTATTGGATAGTATCGAATAGTATCGGATGGTATTGGACAGTATCATATAGTACCGGATAGTATCGGATCACTAACCAGATGAGCTGTTACGAATTAGTGTTGATTTTGGATGTTGATAGCGCCGTCCAGAATGTAAATAAAAATATGTATATACATAACAGTTGGGAAGCCTATTAACTCTGCGTTAAATGACCCTTGGTTGAAGTGATTTGGCTTTGTTGACATTGAATAATCACGTGAGAAAGACAAAAATAAAATCCCTCAACGTCAAAGCAGGGTGCCGTAACGCATTTGAAATTTAGCTTGATCGCAAAAAAATTATTCCTTCGTGAAACTGTTAAGATTTTTCTATGTTTAATGGCTCGAACGCAAAAAATTAAATAAGCTTTCCAACGGTTATTGACAAATATTTGTATCTATATTCTGGACGGCGCTATCAACTTTCAAAGCTAGGGCTAATTTTTAAAAGGATACGTGGTTAGTGGTCTCCTACTATCCGTCGATAGTATAAATGATGTATGTAAATAATTAAGAAATATAATTCATTAAAATAAAATATATTTTTTCCCCAAAAATAGGGTCTGCATTATGTCCACATCATACGGCTGGTCGAATTGCATTTTTGAGTATAATGATCTTCAGTCTACTAATGTATAATTATTATTCAGCCAGCGTCGTTTCAGCCCGTTTAAGCGATCCAATTGCAAAAATGAATGACTCTATCGTGTCATTGACTAGGAGTAATTTTAAAATTGGTGTAGAAAAACAGATATATTTCATGTTTTTCCTCCAGGTATTACAGTGAAGTAATTGATTCAATATTTGAAACTAAGTTTTTAAAAACAAAGTTTCGGTTAGACTGGTTTAATATGATAGAAATCTTTTTGAAGGCCTAATACCAGTATTTTTGATGTTAGATTCAACAGAGGTCTCTGTTATAGAATCGTTGATAAGTAGATAATCTACTATATCAAAATTAATTTTTAGTATGCGAAATTAAATTAAAACGCGAGAAATCGAGTTCTAAAAAATTCACTGCGAACTGGATTTGAACAAGCAACCAACTCATTACATGTGAGGTGCTCTACCAATTGAGCTATC
>CAKNYM010050693.1:213056-236213 GCA_932195095.1 Andricus curvator
TTCTATAACAGAGACCTCTGTTATAGAATCGTTGATAAGTAGATAATCTACTATATCAAAATTAATTTTTAGTATGCGAAATTAAATTAAAACGCGAGAAATCGAGTTCTAAAAAATTCACTGCGAACTGGATTTGAACAAGCAACCAACTCATTACATGTGAGGTGCTCTACCAATTGAGCTATCGCAGTTCACCAGTGAAAATTTCAGAACTTGTATTTCTTCATTTCGATCGAAATTATTATTTTTAGAGATGTTATTATTTTAAGGCCAGTTATTAATTCAAAAATACTGGTATTTATCTTCAAAAAGATTTCTATCATATTAAACCAGTCTAACCGAAACTTTGTTTTAAAAACTTAGTTTCAAATATTGAATTAATAACTGGCCTTAAAATAATAACATCTCTAAAAATAATAATTTCGATCGAAATTAAGGAAATACAAGTTCTGAAATTTTCACTGGTGAACTGCGATAGCTCAATTGGTAGAGCACCTCACATGTAATGAGTTGGTTGCTGGTTCAAATCCAGTTTGCAGTGAATTTTTTAGAACTTAATTTCTCGCGTTTTAATTTAATTTCGCATAATAAAAATTAATTTTGATATAGTAGATTATCTACTTATCAACGATTTAATAACAGAGACCTCTGTTGAATCTAACATCAAGAATACTGGTATTAGGCCTTCAAAAAGATTTCTATCGTAAAGTAATTAAATTTTAAAAAATCAATAAAAGTAAAGGAATTGGATGCTTAAGTTGAGGAGTAAGCCAACAAAATATGATAAGTCCGCCCGAGTTAATTCCTCAATAATTTGACAAATGCTGCATTTCAAAAATGCCAGAGATAGAAGAGAAATTCAAATATGATCATAAAGATGAAATCATCTAACTGGCTATCCAATATTATTAAACCACCAAACATATGTATCAGCTTAGATTTATGCAGTTTTTATAGCATATTGAACACTTAATTACAAAATACACGGATTTTAATTTATGTATTTTGAAAGTTATAAAATTTTTAAAGCGAGATTTTTATCGGATAGAATTTCTTTTTGTATACCGAGGGTCAATAATCACATTCCTCGAGTCCTCAAAATTCATTTATTGTATTTTGTTCGCTTGATCCTCAGTTAAGCCAGATAAAATAGAGCAAAATAAATAAATGAAGGAAATAATTAAAAAAAAATCTAAAACGTTTCCTAACTCTCTTTTTAGAAAAATGACTGGGAAACAAACATCTTTAGAGCTAGATTCCTGTCACTACCAGAGTCTAAGAGATGGTTCTCCTCAGAAGAAGGTATTAAACGCATGACAGAAGAAAATTTCGCTTATCACATTGATCCCAACATAGGATATCCAATTATTGAAAGAACATTTGACAATCGTAAGATCTGCCAGCTTACTGAAGTTAATTTTGTTCACACAACCCACATGCCTTTCTTTGTTAGTAAGGACAGTCCGTTTCTAGAAATGGCAACAAGAGGGTTGGTTTACAATTTCTGGAAAAAAGTTCTTTCTAAAACTAAAGCAGGGATCACAGTGTTGCCATCGACAATTTGCTTTATTCTTTTTCATTTGGATCGTAATTTCTAAGCTACTTATAATTTCTTCATCAATGACTGCGAGTTTCTTATAATTCTTGAAAAATTAATCGCTGCTTAAAAAAAAATTCTCAAATATAGGGATTAGAGGGAATTTTGAGGAATAAGGGGGCGAAGGAAAATCGGAGACTGGCTGTGAGCCCTGCTAAAATTATAATACCTTATTCAAGTACATAGCTGGATTGTCTAATTAGATTAAATAAAAAGGAATATTTATTTTCAGAATGGCAAAAATGTATAGCACTGGGATCCGACAGAGACAATTAAATAGGTGGAAATCAAGAGTTCCACATTGTCGAAAAGATATTCTGGTGGTAGACAGTATCACAATTTTTGAAACAGCTCCGGCTTTAATTTTATTAGCTTTCGGAATCATTATTTCTTCTATAATATGTATTGCAGAGAATATTTTATTTTATTCTTTAAAAAGTTCCAAAAAGAAATTTAAAACTGTTTCAGAACATACATTAAAGAGACGGATTTATCGGATTTCGGATAATTTTGGATAGTATGGTATCGGTTAGTATTAGATAGTATCGGATAGTATCAGACAGTATCGGACGACTAACTGGGTAACCTGTTAAAAAATTAACGTCAACTTTGAAAGGTGATAGCGCCATCCATAATATAGATAAAAATATTTATGAAATATCGTGGAAAACTTATTAAATTCTGCGTTAAATAAGCCTAGGTTGAATTAATTTGGGCTTATAGTTATTAAATTATCATATGAGAAAGACAAAAATAACGCACATAAATCTTATAATTTCATGAACCCGTTAAGATATTTCAAGGTTCAATGGCTGAAATGAAAAGCAAAATCCTAATAGTCACTGTTTTTTAAAATATCAAATTAATAAATTCATTATTCTAACTCCTGACAATAGTTGGAGTTGAAGTAAAAAATTCCTTAAAAATCGGGATTTTATTTTTGTCTTTCTCACATGATCATTCAAAACCCACAAGGCTTACTTCAACTAATGCTTATTTATTTTAGAATTTAATAAGATTTTCACCGATTTACAAAAATATTCTTATCTCTATTCTGGAGGGCGCTAAAACATTTCAAATTTAAATCTAATTTTAGTAGGTCATCCAGTTAGTAGTCCGATACTATAGGTCGGTAGAGTGAATATAGTACAAAATGATCTGATGTAAAAATTAATAAATTAGATAATAAACAAGCTTGAAATTACATGACAGATATGATTTTCGATCATGAAGATAAAAAATAGAGGTTGGCCGAAAAACTTCATTAAAAAAATTCCCTTTTTTTTCCCTGACCATTTTTTGATTTTCTCTAACCATTAATGTTCAAAGGCCAGCATTCTAATCTTGTAACATTTTAAAATAGAATCTTTTATATATGAAGTAAAGCAAGTTCAAATTCAAATTAAAAAATTTCATATTCATTTATTTAAACCAAAAAATATAACTTTTCTACAACAAAAGATGAATGTTCAAATCAAACCGATGAATTTTCAACAAACCAGTTAAATTTTTGACTAAGCAAATGATTTTTTTTTAAAAGTATTTGAATTTTCACCAAAAAATATGTCTTTTCTACCATAAAAGATTAATTTTCAATGAAAAAAACAAACAAATTTTCAACAAAACAGTCGAAATACTTCAATTTTCAATCAAATAGTCGAATTTTAAAACAAAAAAGATTAAACTTCAACTAGAAACTGTTCCTGCTTCAATCAAATAGTGGAATAATTTGTAAGCAAGACTTTTGAACCCTAAAAGATGAATTTTCAACAAAAAACGTAATTTTATACCAAAAACTATGAACTTTTAACCCAAAAGTACAAATTTTCTATTCAGAAAGACGAATGTACAACAAAACAGTTGAAAATTGAAGCCAAACAGACAAATTTTCAATCAATTTTTGAACTTTTAATCAACTAGTTGAATTTTTTAATCTACTAAGATTAATTTTCAACCGAAAAAAATGATTTACAACAAAATTATTAAATTTCTACTAAATTGATCAATTTTCCGAACAAGAAAATGAATTTTTTACCAAATGGTTTATTTTTTCGTCAAATAGAAAAATAGTTTCTTTCAGATTATTAAACATTCAAACCAAATGACGAATTTTCTGTAAAGCAGATGAATTTTCAACAAAAATTAAAACCAAAAAGATTAGTTGTTAACCAAAAAATACGGCATTTCCACTAAAAACGATCATTTTTCAACCAAGTATGAAAAAGCTTTATTATCAGGTATAAAAATCGATTTCAAACAAAAAAAGGAATTTTCCAAAAAGTAGTTCAATTTTTTACTAAAGAGACGAACTTTCAACAAAAAAATTATTTTGTAGGAAGTAGTTCAACCTTTAAACAAGTATTTCAATTTTCAACTAAAAAGATGAATTTTCAACAAAATAGTTATATCCTGAACTAAAGAAGGTAAATTTTCAACCAAACAGATGAATTTTTAAACCAAAAAGAAGAATTTTACAAAAAAAAAGTTTAATTCTTCACCAAGAAAGATTTCAGTTGAAATTTCAATACCAAAATATGAATTTTCAACAAAAAGTTAATTTCATACAAAAATAGTTTAATTTTCAACGAAAGAGATGACTTCTTAACAAAATTGCTGAATTTTCTAACCACTTGATGAAATTTTTAACTAAAAATGAAATCATCAGAAGGAGGCATTTGGAAAAGAAAGCAAATAATATAAATAGAAATACAAGTGAAATAAATTTCTGATAAAAATATTATATCAGGCTGGCCACAAAACTTCATTTTTCAAATTCCCTGATTCGTCCCATATAAATTTTTTCTTTTCTCTGACCATTAATATTTAAAAAATAGAATGCGAATCTTGTAAAATTTTTTATTTCGAATCTTTCATAAATGGAATAAAAATTTTGTAATCAAAATATAAAATTTCAAAATTATCCTTGACAGTTATTTAAAGTGCCTGTTATAGAAATTAGCTGACTTATTCAAGTTTTTTTTTCAAAATCCCGGCCTTTTCCTGATTCCCAGGTTTTTTTTCTAATCTACATCCACCCTGAAATAATATAAGTTGCAGAATTCAACTTACAGGTGAGTTTTACTTTTTACCTTATACAGGCTTCTACTATATTATTCAGAAATATATTCTTTTTTTGGACCAAGATACTCAACTTGTTGACAATATATTAAAAAATAAATTAAAACGAACACAATTGGACAAAAAATTAACCATATTAAGTAATTGAAGTACACATTTTTTTATTTTCACATAAATAGATATTCTACATTTAGTTGTTACAATTACGCCATTAAAAAATAACTTGATTGTCGAATGAACATTATGTAGGGGCATTCAAGTGTGACTTTCAAATTATTCTACTCTATCGTAATTACATGATTACACTCAACTTTCGATATAAGACCGGTTTCGCGCATCGCTTGCCTGGGTCTTGATCCTAAATCGAGGGAATCTAAACGTAAACATGCAGGCTCGCATGAACCATTTCTGTTGGAATCGGACGTATGACGCAAACTGATGGTACTAACGCGCTGAAAGTGCGACCCTCCTGCTGTTTGTCACGCTTGACTAAGCAAATCCTCTCTTTCGCCCCGTGGATCCTCTCATCACGAAAATGCGGAGTCCATCAGTTCTAGGAATATCGTTAACCAGGGGGTCTTATATCGGGATTTGAGTGTATTTAGAAATTCACTACGCCTTGGTAAATCAAACGAAACTGTCGGCAGTGAAGCCGTTGAAACAATCTTTAGCTCCTTCGATAATTGCAGTTTTATTCATGTAAATTGTTTTTATGACGTAAATACGAGTGTAAATGTTTAAATATATGTTTTAGCTAAAACTTGATCGTCTTCACTAAACCTGCCCCATGCATAATTTGTCTCCTCACCTTGAACTAACAATTAATACAGTCATTGAATACAGTTTAGCAAAACTTCCAAAGGCTTTTGAAGAGCATTTGAGAATTAACAAAAATTACAAAAATAGATTACCGCAGCAGATATGCTTCGTATCAAGTCATCTACGGTATCAGTGTTTCGTTTAGGTAGAATTTTTATTTGGATTTAATCGATTATAGAGTAATGATTAATATCGAACTGCTTTAAAACTAGGGTGTGCGAAAAAACGAAAGTCAGAACAATTTTCTTTTATTATTTAGTGACCTTTTCATTCCTCAATAATTTAGGATATAGGACCGTAAACTGGGGCTAAGCGGCGCACTCTCTATTCTGTATTTGAAACGCGGTACAGTAGGACTCGTCGGACCGGGTCTCGACTTAGATCACGCCTCAACTACACCACTGGCGTCTGCTGCGACTCTGCCCGTGCGCCTACCAATCACAGCTAGCAGGGAAGTTCATGAGTGGGGACTACTGCCCTCCGAGGATTTCGATGCGACGAGTTCCAATCCGACGGGTCCTACTTTATTACTTCTAGGTTCTGCAATTAAGGTTTTACAATTTTTAGTTGCAAGCTTCTTCATTTTTTACCGAGACAAAAGAAATACTGCGCTTTCCCCATATGCGCCGCTTAACCCCAGTTTATGATATAGAATCTTCTATCGATTCTATAATAAAATTTCTGCTAATAACTTTGATTTGAGTTATATTTATTAAGGACTTTCGTTTGCCGACACACTATATTTACGTCTATTTTGGCTATATTCACGAAAATTATTTTTCATCTAAGAAAATAAGTTATTAAATTCTTAAAGATCTGATCATTCAACCTATTCTGAACAAATAATTTTTAGATTAAAAAAATGCAATGATAGTATAAAAGATTTCTTAAATTATAAATGCCTTCTGCTAGTCTTTGCCAAATTTTCAAACACTTGACTCTGTTAAAGGGTAGTATTCCAAAAGGGCACATACGCCATTTTTTCGATGATGAGATTATTGGCTCAAAAACTCAAATTCATTTCAATACATTGAAGGGCCATTCGTAAATTACGTAACAGCTTTTTTTGGGTGGGGGGTTTGTAAAATTTTACGATCTATTACACATGGAGGGGGGGGGGGGGGGGTAATTGATACTGTTACATTATATTTTCAACAAATCAGCCCTATAGAAAATCCATGTATCCAATGTTATACTATAACGTTCAAGTTCAGTAATTACGATAAAAGATTGTGATACAGTTATAAAGACATCAATACCGGTATAATTAGATTATCATTTTGATCTTTTTGGTCATTTTTCAGAAAAATATCAATATAAACAAAACTATTCTTTTAATTCTTGAAATTATGGGTAAAGCCGGTTCTAACGCAAAATTCCTTTTACCGACATGTTACCGACATCGAGACCATTTCACAGCTCAATTGGTTCGTGTCCGTGCTAAGTTTCTAGAATATTTTCAGAAGATACCGATGACGTCATAAAATAATATTGCAGAATTTTGTGAAATGGATTTTGCGTGAACAACTTAAAGGTTATTTATTATCTAAATTAGAAAAGTTATGAGGAAAACAAGGATGATTTATTGTTTCCTTATAGATAATACATTTAATTAAAAAATTCCTTTCTTTATTGATTTATTGCTCAATATCATTTGATGACGTCATCGGTACCCTTCGAGAATATTCTAGAAACTTAGCACAGACACGAACCACTTGGGCAGTGAAATGATCTCAATGTCGGTAACATGTCGGTAACAGGAATCTTGCGTTAGAACCAGCCTGACTCATCTACACTCATGTACTTTTATATATTTGATGACAGATGTAACAGGACGTGAAAATGTATAATACCTTTAGTAAAAAATTTCAATCTTCGTAATTGTTGTAAAAAATATAAATTCAAGTAATTTAACAAAAGATTTGAGAAAATTGTATGATCTCGTTTTATTAAATTTTGAGTATTATTTCATTATGATCGCCATCGTTCTTCAAGTACTGAGAAATATAATTAATAATCATAAATTAAAATAAATATTAGGAAAGAAAAGTTTCTTTGTTTCAAAGAAGTTTCTTTGGTGCAAAGAAATGGTTCTTTGTTCCAAATGACTTTTTTTTAAATTTAAAATCATTTTTTTCACTTTGAAGTTATTTTTGGTTAAATAAAAAAATATGTTAATGAAATTCAAAGAAATCTTTGGTACAAAGAAATGGTTTGTTTGTTCCAATAATTTATTTAAAAATAATTTTCTTCATTTTGAAGTTATTTTCGGTTAAATGAAAAAATATGTTAATGAAACGGTTTCTTTAATTTAAAAGAAATATTTTTCAGAATGTTTGCAATCAAATAGTCTTAATTTTTAATGTGTATAATTTAAAAAAATGCAATTTTGAATGTTTTTGTTGTTATTGAATAGTTCAATTTTGGAGATTTCCAAGTGAAAACTTTTCAATTTTAAAGATTTATTAATCAGAATTCTTAAATTCAGACGATTCTGAAGAACAATAATGGAAGACTTTTAATTTTAAATCTTTCAACTTGAAACAATTGAAATATAAATTATCGGAATTACAGAATTTTCAATTGTAAATTTTTAATATTACGAACTCTTTGATTTCAAATATTTTTACCATTCAAAATTCTGCAATTTTGATGTGTTATATTGGAAAATTCTTGAGTTTTGAAAACATAGAATAAAAAATTATTCATTTTTTAAGATTCATATTTCAAAGGTAGGTCTGTAACTTTTAATTTTTTTTACCATGTAGTTCAACTTTGCAAAATTACAATCAAAAGTTCTTCAAGTTGAACGATTTTCAATTTAAAATTCTTCAACTTTTAATATTTTCAATTAATGATTCATTAATTTGGAACATTTATAGTTTGAAATGATGTAATTTTGAAGATTTAAAATGGGAAATTCTTCCATTTTTAAGACATGCAATTAAAGATTCTTGAATATTTAATTTTTTATAATAGGAAATGATAAAAAATAAATTCAATTTTCAATCTTCAAAATGAAAATATATTCAGTTTTATGTATTTGAAATTAAACATTCTTCAATTGTGAACACTAAAAATTAAAGCCTGATTTATTTTTTGGAAATTCTTATAATTGTTTTTATATGTGACATATATAACGTAACTAAATTGTATTTAATAAGCATGGCTAGAAATATTTTTAGGCCTACCCCGAAAGGGAAATGGCTTAATGGTATAATAATAATAATAATAATAATAATGTAACAGAATCGTGGGTGGAGTCCAAACCATTTCTTCATCATCATTATTATTTATATTATAAATAAATGTATAATGAATCATATTTAAATTATATTGAAGTTAATGAAAATTTTCAATAAAAACTTCTTTTGTACCGATTCAGTAACTCAATAGAAAGAAATACATTTTTGTTTTGTGTTTTGAACTGAAAATGCAATTTTTGAATATTTAATTAGCGTCCAAAGTTGTAGAATCTCCCTCCGTTTTATCCGAATCTGAATGATATTTTCCAATCAAAATTTTCACGTCTCAATTTCAGCACTGACGGACCTCGGGTGAATTTTTTTTTCTAAATTGATAATTCAATTTCTGAGTACGTTTTATGTTCACTGAAAATTTGCTGAAATGGCGTTTATACCCTTCTGGAACGCCAGCCTTCAGTTCACAATTCAGGGATTATTTACAATTAATTTTCTTATCCATCTACATTTCCATTCGAAGTACCAAGTAAAATATTCAGGAGCACAACAGAATTCTCATCACAAGCTTGCGAAATAAGAAAAAAAAAGTTAATTAATTAATTTTTAATCGGCTAATAAACTCAACCTACGAGTAAGAGACTTAATTTTTATATTATATTATATTAATTCTATATTAAAAGGGATATGTAATCTCCTTAAATTTATACGAAAGTCTCACACAGTAGGGTTGTCCAAAAAATTATTTTAATTTCAAATTGACTTTCACATCAACTTTCGCTTAAAAACGGATTAATTTTAATTGAATCCAAATGCACATTTTTTAAGAAACTTTGAAATATTGACAAATAAAAGTATTGTAAAAAAACATTTTTGGACCTCCCTTATACATACTTTTATATCACTCATACATTTTGATCGAGTATTCACAATATAAATTAAAGTCTTTTTGATCAGGTGTACTTATAGTGTAAAACTGATGATAGGAATAGTAATATGAATTAATCACATCTAATAATATTATAGCACCTAATGACGGAGACACGAAATTCTCTCATTTGATGCATGATTAGGCCGCGTCTACTCATCTGTGTTGTTTTTATCAACAGTCAAATCTAAAACCTATGTAGTTTATAATATATTGTGAAAACGTAGAGAAATTCAGGCTCTATCAGAGAAATACTACTCAGATACAGAAAGTTCACTAACTACACTCAACTCCAGGTATAAGAACGGTTTTGGGCATGGCTTGCAGTGGCCTTGATCCTAAATCGGGGGAATCCAAACGTAAACAGGCAGGGCCGCATGAACCATTTCTGTTGGATTTGGACGCATGACGCGACCTGGTGCATATAATGTGCTGAGAGTGCAGTCCTCATGCTCTTTGTCACGCTTGACTGAGCACCGCCTCTCTCGGTCCCGCGGCTCCCCTTATCATGAAGCTGCCGAGGACATCATTTCAAAGAATATCGTAAACCGTGGGTTCTTGTATCGGGAGTTGAGTGTATATGACCATTCACTATTTTTCATTTGAAATCACACTATTTTAGAATTTACCGAGTCAATATGAAATTGAAATATTTACCCAGAGAATAGACCTAAAATCTTCTTCTTCTATAAAAAGGTAATTCAGACTCTTTGAAAATCCTCCAGGTAACTTGAAACATTTTTAAACATACACTACCGACGGATAGCATCGGACCACAAACCAGGTGACCTATTAAAAATCAGCCTTGACTTTTAAAGGTGATAAAGCCGTCCAGAATAAAGATGAAAATATTTTTTTCTTACGGTTTGAAAGCTTATTGAATTCTGCGTTAAATGAGCCATAGTTGAAGTAAGCTGGCCATCTGTGTATTGAATTATGACGTTCGAAAGACAAAAACAAAATGATGCTGTAATGTGTTTTAAATTTAGCATGCTCGCAAAAAAAATTATTATTTTATGAACCCGTCAAGATTTTTCAATGTTCAGTGGTTCGAATGAAAAGTAAAATCCGAAAGAGCACTTTCGTAAAATATTAAATTGATAAATCAATTTTTCTAGCTTCTGCCTAGAGTTGAACTTGAAGTATATAATTCCTTAAAGATCGGAATTTTATCTTTGCCTTTCTCACGTGATAATTTGATACACACAAGGTCAAATTTCTTCTGCTAGGTCTTATTTATCGTAGAATTCAATAAGCTTGTCAACGGTTTAAAAAAAATATGTTTATCTGTATTTTGAACGGAGCTATCACCTTTCAAATTCGAGGCTAATTTTTAATAGCATCCAGTTAGTTGTCCGATACTATCCGTCCGAGTACCTACAAAAATCAGTTCGGATAGAAAGAATGTAATGTAATCTTTTCAAGACAATAATACGTAAATAATAAAAAGCCAAGTAAATCAAAATTTCCAAATAGGAAATTTTATTTCATGATAGAATTTATATCTGAGTTTTTCTAAACATTAATGATAAACATCAAATTTTTAGTTGTAATTTTTTTTCTTTAAATCGGGCGATAATTATGTTCTCAAAATTTTGCTAACACATTATAATTTGTCAGTACCGGTAAAAAAATTATCGGTATCTATAAGCAAAAAATTACCGGTCACAGCAATAAAATTTTTGAACAAAGATGGTAATGATTTAGGTTTCCTTTTAAAAGATTAATTTCAGTTTTTGAGGATTTCTAAATATGTCAAAAAAGAATATGGAAGATTTTAAGACAATTTTTTTTTTAATTTTACAAGATCTTAAACAATTTTAACAAAATTTTCAATCATTTCAAAACATATTTCAAAGTTTCGGAAGTTTTGAAAAGACTTTTTTCAACTAATTTAGACTTGAAGAGATTTTTTAAGCAAATTTAACAAATTGTTGATTCATGAAGATTTTGAACAAAAACTTTAGAAGCCTTTTGAAAAGTTTATAAGATTTTCCAAGAATTTAAGGAGAAATTCTAATCATTTTAAAAGATATTTGAAAGTTTTAAAAAAACTTTCAAAAACCTTCCTAAAGATTTTCAAAATTGTCAAAAAGAATCTGGAAGATTTTAAAGCAATTTTATTCAATTTCGAAAGATTTTTGAATAGTTTAGGAATAATTTAAGTCAGTTTAAAAGATATTTATAAATTTTAAACGGATTAATAATGTTTTTAAACTAAAAAATTTCAGAAAACTTAGAAAATATTTTTTTTCTAATGGAAGTCCTAAATATCTTTTAAACTGACTCCAGTTTTTTGTAACATTTTGTAAAATAAATTTTCAAAGAATTTTTTAGATACTTTTTCGCTAAATCTGAAAATTTAAAAAATGTTCTTAAAAATTCTCAAGAAAATTATATTTATAATCTAAAAACAAATATAAAAAAATAAATAGATATTCGAAACTTTTATTTTTTTATTGAAAATTATATTCCGCCTCCAATTATAATTTGGTTTTATTTATTTTTTCTTTCTTTGCTGAAAAACCTTTTTTTTTTGTTGAAAATTCAACTATTTGTTTTAAAATTCTGTTTCTATTGAGTATGTAACTATTTTGTTGAAAATACGTCTTTTTGGATGAATTTAACTGTTTTTGATTTACACAAAATTAAGTTATTTTTAAAATTTTTTTATTGGAAAATTCAACTTTTTCGTTAAAAGTTAACTTTATTTTTTTTAAATTAATATTTTAGGGGGGAAAATCAAACTTTTTGGTAAAAAAATTTTCTTTTTTGGATTTCATTTTTTTTTAATGAAACTGATTGAAAATTAATCTCTTTTGGTTGCGGATTCAACTATTTAGTGAAAATTTTGTCCTTTTAGCATGAATTCAAATGTTTTTTATTCGAAATTGAAATCTTTTTTGGTATAATATCAATTATGTATTACATTTTTTATTGAGAATTTATTTCTTAAGAATTTTAGAAGAATTATATTTATATAAGCTTAAAAAAGCAAATAAACTTAAATGTAAATAGTTATTTGAAGTTTTAATTTAATTTTTCTAGTTTTGTTCAAAATTCTGAGTAAGGTATAAAGTAAAAATATAATAAGTTATCGTTTGTACAAAACATGTCCTCTTTTATTTGTTTATCTAATCATGCATAAATTGTTGTCTTGTTTAGCGAACTTTAAAAGAATATGAATAACATTTTGAGAAGATAAACATGAAAATATTTTATGTCTATATGATTCGGTAAATATATAACAAATTGTAGAAAAAGACGTCAAGTTTAGTCTCGATAACTCAAAGGCCTCTACAATTTTATATACGATTTTATATGGATTCGATCAGTTTTCAAATTTAAAAACTTTCGTTTGGTACAAGTATCTAAACATTGAAAACTTAAATTTGAAAACTTTGATTTAAAAAAAATTTAATGCTATAATAAGCCTCTCCTTAAAATTAATGGTACAAGTCTTAATCTAAAACAAAAGCCAATATTCTATTGATCTAAGCATCCTATGGATTTAGTAGAATAATTATCTACAATTTCTAGATGATAATTCCTGGGAATATTTAAGTTTACAATTTTTTAAATATTTGAAATGGTACAAAGTGACGACCAGCGTCAAGGGGGCGAACCCAGCGCCCAAGAAAATATATTTCTGTATTTTATCGATTTTTTTTAAACATTACGTTTTAGGTTTTTTTTACATTTAATTATAGTTGTGAAATTTTCAACGGTCCGATTAATATGAGATATTTTTGGACAATTTTCGAAAGGTGCAATATTTTTTTTTTTTGGTGCAGTTGACGAGACTTAGTTTAGATTATAGTTTGCACATGATTTATCCATTTTTTCCCTATTAATAAATAATCAAATCACTGCATTGCATACAGATGGTTTGTTTTTACACAGAGCCATTTATCCAATACGAAAAAATGGAAATAAAATCATTTTTTAAATGATACGAGGGTGAAGAGTTTATAAATTCTCATTTCTAAGACTATTATTAATATTATTAACCAGGCCTGAGATTGTATGGCGGCCATAGAGATAGTAGAAACGGTAAAATTTTTTTATTAATTTTATTTCTATTTTTTGAGCTTCACAGTTTTTCCAGAATTTGAAAACTGTTCAACGGGTTCTTAATTCACTTTTATGGCTGTTACACCCTTTCGAAAAAATGTTATAGGAAATTCAATACAAGCCTATAATAATTTTCTAATAATGAATTTTTCATCATTTGCTCGCAATTTTAGAAAAGTGATTATAAGAAACTTAATGTAGAAATAAATGATGTTAAAATTTAATTTAAAAGATTCCAAATAATTTCAAGAAATTCAAAAAATTTCAAGGAATGTCGAAGATTTTTGTAGGGTTTCCAAAGATTTCAATGCATTTTAACGGATTTCAATTACTTTCTAGAGGACTTCAGGGAATACAATAAATTAGATTTCAAGGGAATTCTATGTCTTACAACAATCTTATGGGATATGAAAGAGCTTACAAAATTTCGAAGAATTTTTAAGATTTTATGTTATTTTAAAAGATTCCAAAAAATTTCAAAGATTGAAAAATTAGAAGGAATGTCAAAGAATTTTACAAGATTTTCAACAATTTCAAGGCATTTGAAACAATTTCACAGGAATTAAGGGATTTGATAGGAATTCCAATTATTTCGAAGGATTCACGGGATTTTAAAAGATTTTAAACTATTTTAAGCTCAATTTGAACAGATCCCAAAAAATTTCAAAAGATTTGAAAAAACTCAAGGTATTTCAAAGAATTTTGCAGGATTTCCAACGATTTTAAGGTCGATTTTAATGGATTTCTACAGGAATTTGGAAAACAAATAAAATTAAATTTCAATCCCCAAGTATTTCAAAGATTTCTAGAGTACTGAACGGTTTTTTTTAGAGAATTCTAATGAATAAGTTTAATTTAATTTATATTGAAGAGATTTTCAATTATTTCTACGATTTCAATCAATTTTAAGAGACTTCAAGGAATTTCCAGAGAATTTTAGGGAATGACATAAATTTTATTGCAAGGGATTTTTACGGATTTCAACGATTTCGAGGGATATCAAAGAATTAAAAAACTTTCAAAGGATTTAAAATATTGTGAGTTATTTTAATTTTTTTAAAAGAATTTCAAGACATTTCAAAAATTTTAAAGAATGTCAAAGAATTTTGTAGGATTTCCAAAAATTTCAAGGGATTTCAATGAATTTCACAAAAATTTAAGGTATTTTATAGGGCTTACAATAATTTCAAAGGATTTACGGGATCTTAAAAGATTTTAAGCTATTTTAACAGATTCTAAAGAATTTCAAGTGATTTCAAAAACTGTTGTAGATTACGAATGAGTTTAAGCTCGATTTTAAAATATGTCTAAAGAAATTTAGAAAATAAATCAATGGATTTTAAGATATTTCAAAATAGAATTCAACTAATAAGTTATATTTAATTTATAAAAAAGTGATTTTAAATTATTTCTACTTATTTTAATTGATTTTAAGGTATTTGACCTTTAGGGAATAAAATACATTTTATTTAAAGGGTTTTCTACGGATTTCAATGCTTTCAAAGGATATTAAAGAATTAAAAATTTTTTATAGGATTTTAAGTATTCTAAAATATTTCAAAGAAATTCAAGAAATGTCGAAGAATTTTGTAGACTTTTCAAAGATTTCAAGGAATTTATAAAAGAACTTCACAAGATTTGAGGGATTTCTAGAGAACTTTGAAGGAAAAATTTAATTTATTTTATTTTCAAGGGATTTTCAAATAATGATTTCAACATATTTCCAACTATATCAAACATTTCCAGAGAATTCAAAAGGGGATAACCAATTTCCAAGGGATTTCTACGGATATTAACAGATTTAAAATATTTTAATGAATTTAAACATATTTCCAAACGTATCAAGGGATTTTAATAAAATTTCAAGCAATTTTAAAGATAAACCGTTCCTTTGTACTCTGTCTACTTTTTACATATATTTCTTCAATATTTTGTATTTTAATGCTAATTATCCTATATTTTTTCTATATAATGTTTTTATATAATAGATTTTCTATAGTCGCGAAAAAATTATAGGAAATTCATCATAGGAAAATTATAGATCTAAACCCTCCTTTTTTTAAACCTCAGGCCTGTCCAAATCTAGAAGCTGAATTTTTGATTTTATCCAAATTAATCAAGGAAACTGATTTTTTTTCAATTCGAGAATATAGTTTACATTTTGTAAAGTATAGTCCGTCGATAAATAATAAGATAAATGTCTACCCTTAGCAATAATATTGTATTATTAATTTCTACGTTATTCAGTTCTCATGAAATACATAAATATTAGTATATCATAAGTGATCTCACATTACCCTAGTTTTGCACACTCACACTCAAAATCGATACAATTAAACCTCAATCACGCTTTTAACATTCTCGATGAAATACACAAATACAAGTACAATTTTACGATTTTAAGTGTCACCGTTCAGCTCGTAAATCAAGCATTAAACGGAATATTGACTCAGCAGTATTATGAGACGGACGTAATGCAATTTTTAAATTAATCTCATTCGTGTATAAAAATTATCGATAGAATACAAACATGAATTAAATATTTTTTGACCGTTTTAACTAGATAGAGTGCGTAAAAAAATTGAATAACTATTCATTTTCTAACATCATTTGTTCATTTGTTTTTAAGATTATACAAATATAATTTTCTTGAAATTCTTGAGAAAATTCAAAAAGATTTTTGAAGATTTCAGATATATCAAATCAAAATTTCAACAAAAAAGTTAATTTTGAACCAAATAGTTGAATTTTCAACCAAAAAAGATGAATCTTCGACAAAAAATTACTAGTTTATATTTCAATAAAAACAGTTAAATTCATCCAAAGTGCCGAATTGATAACAGAATAGTTGAATTCTCAACATCCTCAACCAAATAGATTAATTTTTAACCAAACAGATGAATTTTTAATCAAGAAGATTAATTTTCTACCAGAAAAGACAAATTTTCAACAAAGCTATTTTTTCACCCAAAAAGATGGATTTTGAAGAAAAATGGCGAATCTTCAACCAAAAAACGGCGTTTTGAACAAAGAAGTTCACTTTTTTTCAAAATAACATGTTTCTGGATGTAGCAACATTGAGGACGCCCGAGAAAAAGTTGTAGAGTAGGAAATTTTGCGTAAATCTGCAGAAAAAAATCATCTAGCTTTCATAGGTCACGTGTTATGAACATGGAACTTTGATTAATATTTAAACAGTTGTTAAAGAATTAATATCTTAATGCCAAATTTAAAAATGTGTATTTATAAACAATTAAAGATCCATGTATGCCACCAAAAGGTTAAAATACCGTCGCAAGTACATATTTCAGTAGAGACAGATTTTTCCGAATGGATAGGGTCAAAGTTCCATGGTCATAACTCGCGACCAATAAGAACTAGACAAATAATTTTTTTTTCAATTTGCGCAAAATTGCCTGCTCTATAACTTTTTCTCTGGCGTCATTAACTTTTCTTCATTCAGAAACAAGTTATTTTGAAAAAAAACTGAAAACGAGTAATTTGCCTTGAAAAATGGGTAAAAAATGATCAACTTTGGGAGATCATAACTCATGATCTATTGGGGCTAGATCATTGGGTTTTTTCAGACATACTGAAAATGATGTCTAATTTGAGTAAGTTGAAATTTTTTTTTTTTTTAATTGACTGGTTTCAAAGTACAGACACAAATATCAGAATTTCATTTTTCAGCCACTTCTTTTTTAATTCGGTTTCTTTGAATGATCATAACTGGGCATCTATTTAAGACAGAAGGTTCTATTTTTTCAGTAAACTTTTTGTTCTAATATGTGAACACGATTTTTGGAACTATTTCAAAAAGATTTCAGGGACGCATAGAAGTCATTCCCAGAAAATTTGGAATTTGCATCAGGATCACTTAATAAACCATTTTAGCCAAAAAAAAAAAAAAAAAACGCGCTCTACCCAGTTGAGACGGTAAAAAGGCCTTTTTACGAGATGCCTGGAATAAATATGAATCACCAAATCCAAGTATTACTTGAATGGATTTTAAAATATATTTTGAAAGTCTTAATTTGAAGGTAGAAAATAAGATTTTTTTTATAAAACATGTAGATTTTCGCAGCTTTTACTTTTACTGTCATTCAAGCACATTTTGTTTAGTATTTCTCTGGCGAGATTCAGACTCAGAGCTGTCTTGCTTCCGTGAAGTTTTGACAGAATTTTACCCTTGCTGCCTCGCCGGCGTAATTTCTTGTCCCGAGTCTCTCGTAAACGAATTTGTTTCAAAACTCCGACCAAAAGTTCATCGACGTTGTGTTGAATACCACTGGAAGTTTCTATGAATTTGCACTCCCGAGATGTTGCCAACTGTTTACCCTCTGGAAAGACAAGTTTAACGAAATTATTCCTCAAATGATGCTCAGATGGTTAACGTCGAAAAAGATAGTTAACAAATTAGAAATTACTCTTCACGGCTAGCTTCAACCAATTTGGACTTGAAAGTGCTTGCGAAATTTAACGACCCTGAAGTTTGCTATAGCTTCAAATTCCAAACTTTTGTAATTAATTATAAACTAACGCTAGCGTCCGATAGAAAAAACGGAAAACACCTGTGGATTTGCTTTCGAAATACCTAGGTGCACTTTTTTTATCAATTTTTTAAACAATAACATTATTTTGTAATCAGGCTGGAGATTCGGCGGACGATTTCAAATTCCCGGTCATTTCCCGGTTATCCCTGGTCAAGTTTTTCAATTTTCCCGGTCAACTAAAAGTAACATATTTATATTTGCCGCAAAACGCAAAAATTTATTTTAATTCATGACGCTCGTTCTAAACATCTTTTAACACAACAGAGCAAAACGTTGCAAAATAAATGAATTTTGAAAAAAACACTTGAATTTTCCACTAAAAAATATCAATTTTTCACAAAAAATGGAATAGTTAAACTTTCAGTTGAAAAAATTAATTTTCAACAAAAAAACGGATTTTCAACAAAGTAGTTCCCTTTTCAACCAAAGTGATGAATTTTCAAATAAAATTATGAATCTTTATCTGGAATAGTTAAATTTGAAACCAAAAAGATAAATTTTCAACTAAAATGATGAATATTTAACTGGAACACTTGAATTTTCAACCAAAAAGACGAATTTTTAAAGAAGATTACATTTTAAATAAAAAGATTAATTTTCTACCCAAAAATACAATTTTCAACCAAATAGATTAATTTTTAAATAAAGGTTTGAAGTTTTAATAAAAGAAGACAACTTTTCAACCAAATAGTTAACTTTTGAACTGAAAAAATAATAATTTTCAATCAAAAATGGAATAGTAACATTTTTAGTTTAAAAAATTATTTTTAAACCAAACATAAGAGTTTTCAACCAGAACAATGAATCTTTAACTGAAATAGTTAAATTTTCAAACCAACAAATTAATTAATTACCAAAACTTTAATAATTAAATTTCAAGTTAAAAAAATTAATGTTTAACCAAACAGATGAATTTTCAACAACGACTATGGAATTTTCGATTGGAATAAGTTACATTTTCAGTTAAAAAAATTACTTTCAACAAAAAAAAACTAACTTTTAACAACAACAAAAACTAACTTTCAAAATAATAGTTACATTTTCAAACAAAGTGATGAATTTTCAAATAAAATTGTAAATATTTTTAACTGCAATAGTTGAATTTCAAACCAGAAAGATGAATTTCTAACTGAAATGATGAATCTTTAACTAGAATAATTGAATTTTTGACCAAAAAGATTAATTTTCAACCAAGAAGATTAATTTCTACCAAAAAAGACGAATTTTCAAGTAACAAAGATAATTTTTTAACCGAAAATTGAATAATTAAATTTTTAGTCAAAAATGAATGTTCAACCAAAGACATGAATTTTGAACTAAAATTATGAAATATTTAACTGGAATAATAGGTAAATTTTCAGTTTAATAAAAATAATAATTTTCAACCAAAAACATCCAAAGAAAATACAAATTTTCAATCATACAGCTCATTATTCCACCACAGAAATGAATTTTTAATTAAAACGATGGATCTTTAACTAAAAAAAATTAATTTTTAACAAAAGAGTTTAACTTTCAACCAAATAATTTTATTTCCAGCCTAAAAGATGAATTTTCAACTAAAATGATAAATATTTGACTGAAATACTTGAATTTTTAACTGAACAGAAGAATTTTTAAACAAGAAGATTAAATTTAGAAGAAAAATAAGATAATTGTCTACCAAAAAATTTTCAATTAAAAAAGACAAATTTTTATCCAAATTGTGGAATTCCGAACTTGAAAATAATAATTTTCAACTCACAATGAAACAGTTAAATTTTCATTTAAAGAAATAAATTTTCAACCAAACTGATGAATTGCCAACTAAAATTATGAATCTTCAACTAAAATGATAAATCTTCAACTGGAATAGTTGAATTTTATGCCGAATAGATGAATTGTCAACCATAAAGAATAATTGTCTACAAAAAAAGATGAATTTTCCACAAAGTACATACATTTTCAAACAAATAGTTTAATTTTTAAATGCAAAATATCAATTTTCAACCAAATAGTTGAATTTTCATAAAAAAAAAATAAATTGATTTTCAAGAAAGTAGTTACATTTTCAACCAGAGATGAATTTTAAATTAAAATGATGAATCTTCAACCAAACAAATTAATTTTTAATAAAAGTTTAACTTTAAATCCAGTAGTTCAATTTTTAACTAAAAAACGATGAATTCGCAACGAACAATGTAAAACAAATGTCTATTATAATTCAGAAATATTTCTTCTTTGAAATACTACTTCTTCTCTGAAAACTGCTTGAAGTACTTTTATTACCTAAAATTTAGAAGAGGGAACTTTCAAATTGTGACGAATTCTGACTTGGAAGAGGGATTTTTGAAAATTCCTTTCTTGTAAATCCGAATTATAATTCCTTTAAAAAATTCCCATTCCACGTAAAAAATTCCCTGTTCCAAGTGAAATTATATTTCTTGAATTTTTCTATAATCAGAAGTAAATTCCCGGTTTTTAAATTAAATTCCCGGTCATTTTCCGGTTTTTTCCCGGTCAATAAAATTCCAGGTCATTTCCCGGTCTTTCCCGGTTTCCCGGTCAAGTCGCCACCCTGGTAATGTTCTGAAATTATTATAAACAAACTAAGAGTCCGATCGACAAACCAAAAACACCTTTGGATTCCTCTCCGAAATAACGATACGTTCGCTTTTTTTGTTTTAACACCATTTTTGAACAATTATTTAATTTCTCAATAATTTTAAACTTCGCCAAGCATAATAAACAAACTCAGAGTCAAAACAAAGAACTGAGAACATCTTTGAATTATTTTTCGAAATATCTAAGTGGGCTTTTTTACCAATCTTGTTGATAATTTTTCTACGTCATTCGACGAATCCATGTTTAACGTTTTTTGGGCGGACGCTTAGTTTTTCATAAAATTATTTACAAAAGCCCACTTAGATATTTCCAAATAGAATCCAAAGCTGTTTTCGTTTTTTTTTTTTTTGATTAGACGCTTAGTTTGTTTATCATGCTTTGCAAAGTTTTAAATTATTAACAAACGATTCAATTGTTTAAAAATAATTTTAAAAAAGCGCACCTAGAAATTTCGGAGACGAAACCAAGTTTTTTGTTAAAAAATCTCTTTTTTTGTGGATATTTTTAGGGAGCGTCCATTAATTACGTGAAAATTATTAATGAAATTTCAGACTTCCTTTTTCAAGGTGTTTTGTATAGTGAGTGTATGTAACTTTAACATAGGCTTACGAAATTATGGACGCCCCCTTATGAACAATGATGAAATTGTTTAAAAAAATACTTTTTTAACTTGCATTAATTATTACCTTACTCTAAGTTAAAAGTGGAACATTTCATAACAAACCGCAAATTTCTAGCATTAATTTAAGAGAAAGAAGTTATCAACAATAATATATTGCATAAACAATTATTTTTGTTAACTTACATTCATTATTATCTCTGTACGAGTAAAAAGTTGGAAAAATTTTCGCAATTTCAGATAAAAGCGCAATTTTATAGCATTATTCTAAGAAAACATTGTTATGAATGATTATAAAGTATAAAAGAATTTTTTTATGTTAAAATTCATTCAATCCTTTCTTTCTCTAATCTAAAAGTTGAAAACAAATGGAAAACTTCACAAATAAACCGCGACTTTCTACCTCTATTCTAAGAGAAAATTACTATAAACAATGTTAAATTGTTCACAAAATTTTTTTGTACAACTGCTTATCAGAGAAAGTAATATTTCATGTATTACGAACAATTTTTTTTAACAAACCAAAAAAAGAATTAACGCCAGAAACTAGCACAGCCCAGTTGTTGAATTATGAGGTTTTTTTTGGAACTCCAAAAAACAGGCTTATGGGGATGAAATTCTAAAAGTAATTATTTATTTGTATTCTATGGCTAATTGTGAAGATAACGTCTTTTTTCCTATTTGAAATGACGTCTTTAACTTCATGGCGTTTGCGCCACCGCTTAATATAAATTTAAAAAAAAAAAATGATTTTTTTTGGATTTGAACAAATGGGGGGCGGGGAGAGCATGTAACATAAAAAAAATTTGGTCGATCCTAATGGAAAAGCACTTTTCAGTCAGAATTGGTTCAGGCTAGCCATGCCTTTTAATTACGGCAAAAATATATAATAATAAAAAATACATAACTTCCACAAAAATCAAAACATTTTGTTAAAGGTAAAAGTAGTCTGAAGAAAAGTCTATATCAGGGTGGATGAAGTTAGATGTTTTGTGATAAAAAGAAAATTCATAATCAATATTGAATTTTGATGTTATATTTTTTGTTGACTACCGTAGTGTAATTGTTTTTTGTCGATGGAATGACGGTTTTTAATCTAGATAGTCTAAACCAGAATGGTTTTAATTTTTAGCTGTATAAAAAAATTCCTCTCTAGCTCCGCTGGGATTCGAACCCAGGTCTCGCCAGACCGGCAATCTGTGAGAACTGGGTTCGAATCCCGGCTGAGCTAGAGATAGATTTTTTTCACAGCTAAAAATTAAAACCATTCTGGTGTAGACTATGTAGATCAAAAACCGTTATTCCATCGAGAAAAAACAATAACCAACATTTTTGCACAATTTTGTATAAGATCTTCAACACATTTTCATAAATTGCTTTTCAATGGATTAAAAATAGACGAAATCCCCCCGAAGAAAGCGATCATCAGAAAATACAAAAACTTTGTTTAGACTTGAAGCGAACAGCATAAAATTTGTTTAAAGAAAAATGGGAAGTAGGGGAAGTGAGGGAAAATGAGGAAAGAGGAAGTGATAAGAAATTTGGTGGGGGAATCGAGGTGAAATGAGAAGAGGAGAAGTGATGGGGAATGCGTTTGAGGAAACGAGGTGAAATGAAGGGTGGGAAAGTAGATGCATTAAGGAAGAATTAGGGAAGGTATGTACGGGAGTGAGGGCAGAGGACGT
>CAKNYM010050693.1:236223-254116 GCA_932195095.1 Andricus curvator
ACGGTGCCTAATTTGACTTTTTTTTTTAAATTAGTATTATTTTTCATTCTTACCACTGGGAGAAATAACTCGACTCCTGGCGAGGTCCGACTTGTTTCCCACTACAATAACGGAACGATCCTGTGTATAGTGTTCTCTCCAGAGATAATTTAACATTTCTTCTGCAACCTGGAAACTGGGACGTGATACTATCGAATAGATTACGACACAGGCATGTGGCTCGTAAGTTGAGAGAGAATTTTCCACCTATTAAATAAAAATTCACTTTAAAAGGATATTAACTTACAATACCCTACGAAGGAAAAAAGGGATGATAAAAATGAAAATAGATAACACAGAAGGTATTTGGGAAAACCTTTCTAAATTTTTTTTAATTTGATAAACAATTATCTTTGTAAAGTCTACCCTATTATTATTTTGTTTAAATTATTAAAATTCATCAAGAGTAGGTGAAAACATTAAGGGGTCGTTCAAAAAAAATACACAACACTGCTAGTGGAGGGGGGTGGTGTAATGCAGAATGTGACATTACAGATGTAAAATATAAATTGTGAATAACAATTTTCTGAAATGCTTGAAAAATAGAAAATTAATTATATTATTTTACACCGAAAGCATCTAAATACAGGCTTCACACTTTCTTTCCTATTCCCCTCTTGTCCCCCTTTTTAAAGAATTTCTCTTCTTTTCCCTGTTTTCAAGAAACTTCCCCATTTTCTCGATTTTTCGATTCAATTTAGTGGAAGAATGAAATATTTTGTTGGAAGTTTTTTTTTTAGTTGAAAATTAATTCTCTTAACTAAAAATATAACTAATACATTTTTGGCTGAAAATTCGACTACTGAATTTTTCATGGAGAATTCATCTTGTTTGGTTGAAAATTCAATTATTTGGTTGAAAGTTGAACTACTTTGTTAAACATTCATTTTATTGGCCAAAGATTGAAATATTCTCTTGAAAATTCCTTTTTTTGTTTGTTTGAAGATTAATTTTTTCCTCTGAAAATTTCACTAGTCCATTTTTTGTTGAAAATAGATCGTTTTTAGTTGACAATTATACTGTTTGGTTGAAAATTTATGTATTTTGTTCTAAATTCGTCTTTTTTATAGAAAATTATTCTTCTTTATTGAAAATTCAACTACTTGATTGAAGGTTGAAATTACAATTTTATTTCATTGGTTGAAGATTGAACTATTTTGTTAAAAATTCACATTTTTTTGTTGAAAATCAATTTTTTGGATTGCAAACTATTTCTTTGCAAATGTATACATTTTCTTGTGAATTCTTCTTTTTTGGTAGAAAATTAATCTTCTTGATTGAAAATTCAACTACTTGGTTAAAATTTGAACTATTTTGTTAAAAATTGATTTCTTTTGGTGAAAATTTGATATTTTTTGGTTTAAAGTAGAACTGTTTGGTTCAAATTAATCTATTTTGGTTGAGGATCTGACTATTTTGTCGGAAATTCGTCTTTTTTAGTTGAATTCAACTGTTTTTGATTTAAAATTAAAATATTTTTGCTTTTAAATATCAACTATCACATTTTTCGTTGAGAATTCATATTTTCTTATTAGACTCGACTGTTTCAGGTTTGAAATAAAAATTTTTGGTTGAAGTATCAACTATTGTATTTTTCCTATTTTTGCTTAAAATTTAATCTTTTTTGTAGAAATATTCGACCATTCGGTTGGAAATTCTTCTTTGTATGAGGAAAATTCAACTATTTGTTTTAAAATTTCACTATTTACAGGAAAATTCGTTCCTTTCGCTCGAACGTTCAACTGACAGATTGTAAATACAACGGTTTGGTTAATAATTAATTATTTTGTTGTAAATTCCACTATTTGGTTGAAAATTCATATTTGTAACTTGAAAATTCAACTAGTTGGTTGAAAATTCAACTTTTTGTTGTTGAAATTTAATCTTTTTTCTTCAAGAATGCGACCATTTGATTTAAAATTCATCTTTGAAGCTTGAAAATTGAACTATTTGGTTGAAAATTGAACGATGCCGTTAGAAGCTCAACTATTCTGTTGAAAATTTAATTCTTTTGTTAACATCACAACTATTTTCTACAAAAGACATTTTTTCTTTTTAAAATTCAACTGTTTTGTTGAAAATCCAACTGTCTACTGAAAAATTTGTCTTCTTGGCTTGAAAATTTAACTATTTCGTTAAAACATTAACTGTTTTTTCTTGAAGCTCAATCTTTTTTGTTTGAGAATTGGACCACTTGGTTGGAAATTCTTCTTTATAGGTTGAAAATTCAACTATTTGGTTAAAAATTCAACGATTTTGTTGAAAAATTGTCTCTTTAGCCTAAAAAAATCAACTGTTTGATTGTATATACAACTTTTTGGTTGATAATTAGTTTTTTTGTTGAAAATTCAATTATTTGGTTGAAAGTTCATCTTTGTAGGTTAAAAATTCAACTATATGGTTCAAATTTAAACTATTTGGTTGAAAATGTCATCATTTTGTTGAGAATTCAACTTCTTTGTTGAAAAGTCATCTTTTTTAATTGAAAATTTGTTTCTTTTTGTTCAAAACTTAAAAGTCTTCTATTGTTGAAAATTTGAAAATCTTTGAAAATCTTATATTTGTTGAAAATTGTAACTGTTTGATCAATAATAATTTTTTTGTTGGAAATGCTATTATTAGGTTAAGATTTAATCCTTATAGGTTGAACATTTAACTATGTGGTTAAAAGTTAAACTATTTGGTTGAAAATTTTATTATTTTGTTGAAAATTCGTCTTTTTCAATTTCAAATTAATTCTCTTTTGTTGAAAATTCATCTTTTTGGGTAGAAAATTCGTCCCTCTGGATTAAAAATTTATTTCTTTTCGGGAAAAATTTAACTATGTTCTGAAAAGTTCATCTTCTTGGCTTGAAAATGAAACTATTTCGTTAAAAATTCAACTGTTTTTGCTTGAAGCTTAATTTATTTAGTTTCAGAATTCGACCACTTGGTTGGAAATTCTTCTTTGTAGGTTGAAAAGTCAACTATTTGGTTAAAAATTCAACTTTTTATTGAAAAGTTGTTTCTTTAGTTTCAAAAATCAACTGTTTGATTGTAAATGCAACTGTTTGGTTGTGCAATTAGTTTTTCTTTCGTTATAAATTCCATTAATTGGTTGAAAATTAATCTTTGTAGGTTAAAAATTCAATTATATGATTAAAAGTTAAATTTTTTGTTTACAAATTTCATTATTTTGATGAAAATTCATTCTTTTTTGTTGAAAATTTAACTGTCTTTTAAAAAATTAATCTTTTGATGCTGAGATTTAACTGTTAACATGACATGTCATTGTATGTTGAAAATATGACTATCTGGTTAAAAGTTCAACTATTTTATTGAAAATTTGTCCTTTGGCCTAAAAAATCAACTGTTTCATTGTAAATGCAACTGTTCGGTTGATAATTAATTTTTTATTGAAAATTTAACTATCTAGTTGAAAATTCATCTTCATAAGTTGAAAATTCAACAATGTACTTAAAAGTTCAACTCTTTTGTTACAAATTTCAATATTTTGTTGAAAATGCAACTATGTTGTTCAAATGTCATCTTGTTTTGAAAATTAAACTGCTTTGTGGAAACTTCGTCTTTTTGGATAAAGAATTCGTTACTCTGGATTGAAGATTCATTTTTTTTGGTAGCAAGTTCAACTTTTTCAATTCATCTTTTCAGGTTTAAGAGTTATCTGTCTGTTAAAACATTAGGTCTGTATGTTTTGGTATTTTATTTTGAGTGTTTATCAAATGAAATCGAAGAAAAAATTTGGACTTAACATAAATAAATATTTCATTATCAGTAGATTTTGCAACATTTTTCAAAAACCACAAAACAAAAATGATTTTATAGTCTACAGGGGGCAAACAAATAAAAGGCTTACCACAGAAAGGGAAAATGATTAATTATTGTTCTCGGATCCCTCTAATTGATCTACTTATTTGAAGGTAGGGATAGATTGAGGATGGAATTTTGCAAATACGACAGTAATTTTGACATCGATACCACAAGGCTAATAGCTTTTGAAATTGATACATGGTGTAGAATGCATGTTTAGCCAGAAGATATACAGATATGAAGAGAATTTCACATTAACCTATATTACCAGCAACAATGTGATGACCCTTAATAATGTTGCAGATGTGACTCAATATCTCATAAGCTGTGTAATATTCTCCTTAAAAGGCGATAACGTTCAAAGTGGAAGCAGGGGACAATAGAAAATTAATGATCATAAACCTCTCAAACGCTATATCGCTAAATTGGTGACACTTAATCCTTGCAGCTTAAAATTTATGAGTGGTTATTAGAGTCCCAAATAAAATAAAAAAGTAGAAATCGTTCAGAATTTTTATAAACGAGCGCCAGAGGGCAATTCTCAAATATAATATTAACTTTTAATTGATCCTCTCAACAAATAAGGCTCCTTACATACATTATTATAGGTATTTATAAGAGGACTTAAATCCTACTGAGAGCCCTAGTGGAAAAAATTTTACAAGAAAGTACAACATTTCTACAACTGTATTTTTCTGTTAAAACACGTAATTTTGTACTAAAATGAACCAAACTTAACAAAAAAATACAAAAGACAAATAGCTAGTTTTTTCCTTGTATTATCTTGTAGAAAAGTAAAAAAATTAACAATAACGTGTAAGTTTCTACAATTTAAAAATTTCTATAACTTTTTATGAATATTTTTTTACTTTGTTACGAAAATCTACTATTAGAGCAAACTACAGGATTTTACATTTTTTTAATTCGGATGTTGGTCGTCCTAAAAACACTCTTAATTTTATGTAAATTATTGTAGAAAATTACAAATTTTCACAAAAAATAGAAGATTTCACAAAAGTTGAAATATTGGAAAACTGTTCTAAAAATTATGTTGTAAATACTGGTAGTTTATTATAGAAATGTAAAAATTTCGACAAAAAAAATAAATTTTTACAAGCAATACTTTTAGAAGCCCGATTTTTTAACTTTTCTCTGTGGAATTTATCATTTAAACAAATATAACGTTAAACTCGGGCATTTTACGAATATAATTTTTGTTCTCCGAAGAAAAGTCTAATATGAAGTCGCTATCTATCAGAATTATTGCACATAAACTTCAGGAACATAAATATTCAGTTAAAGATTCAATCCAATTGTTATAAACAATTTATATAATCAATCATTTTCATACTGTGCTCGACCACAAAAAGCTTTATCTTGATTAAAAATGCCAAAATGTCTCGTAAGAGTAGTATTTAGAATGTAAAATAACCAGTAGTCAATAATTACCATTATAATAGATATTCTAATAAACAAATTGTTTTTTTTCGAAGTATTGTTTTTCTCATTAAATAACTTCAAAATTAATTCTAAATTATAATAAATATGGAAAAATATAAATCTTAAATATTTGTATTGTTATGAACAATATAATAATCAAATTAAAAAATGTATCGTTTTCCATCGGGGAAAAATTATATATTCTGCTGAATCATGAAAATGTGTTTAAACTTTGAAAGTTAAAAATTTAATTGTTCTGTTTAACAAATTTTTAATATGGAAGTTAAATTATTGAATTTTGATGCATAAATAACAATTGAACAATTATCAATTTGGAAAAAATTTGAGTTAGTTCAAGAGATATTTAGAAGTTTTGAAAAGATCCAAACTTAATTTAAAACTTGAAAAGCTTTAAAAAACAGAAATTTCAAACAAAATAGTTGAATTTTCAATCTAAATATATGAATTTTCAACAAAAATGAAATAGTTAAATTTAAGTTATAGAATTACTTAAAAAAAAAAGAAACGAATTTTCATGCAAAAAAATCATTTTCAGCCAAATAATTAAATTTCATACCAAAAAGATGAATTTTCAACCATGAACATTAATTATCTAACAAAAAAGACAAATTAAAAAAAACAACATAATTTACAACAAAAAAGATCAATTATGAGCCAAAAATTGAATAGTTAAAGAGTTTAAAAATTTAATTTCAAACGAAAAAATAAACTATTTTTCAACCAAATAGTTCAATTTTCAGCCAAAAAACGAACTTCTAACAAAGTACTTCAACTTTTAACCAAGTAGTTAATTTTCCAATCGAAAATCATAAATTTTCAACAAAATAGTGGAATTTTTAACCAAACAGTTAAATTTTCAATCTGAAAATAGAAAATTTTAGCAGGAAGAACATTATTTTTAACCAAGTAATTGAACTTTTTATCAAAAAGATGAATTATCAACCAAGAACATCTATTATCTACGAAAAAGGCAACTTTTTAGCAAATTAAATGAATTCTCCAACAAAAATGGTCCATTTTCAACCACAAATGGAATAGTTAAATTTAAGTTATAGAATTAATTTAAAAAAAAAGGAAACGAATTTTCAACGAAATTGTTCAATTTTTAACACACAAAAAATGAATTTTCAACCAAGTAGTTTTATTTTTAAACAAAACATTTTTGAATCCGAAAATATAAATTTTTAACAGCGAAAAAATCATTTTCAGCCAAGTAATTAAATTTCACAAAAAAAAAGATGAATTTTCAACCATGATCATTAATTATCTACCAAAAAAGACGAATTAAAAAAAAATACATAATTCACAACAACAAAAAATCAGTTATGAGCCAAAAATTGAATAGGTAAATTTGAGTTTAAAAAGTCAATTTTAAACGAAAAAATAAACTATTTTTCAACCAAATAGTTCAATTTTCAGCCAAAAAATGAACTTCTAACAAAGTACTTCAACTTTTAACCAAGTAGTTAAATTTTCAATCAAAAAACATAAATTTTCAACAAAACAGTGGAATTTTTAACCAAACAGTTGAATTTTCAATCTTAAAATATAAAATTTTAACCAGAAGAAAATCATTTTTAACCAAGTAATTGAACTTTTTCTCAAAAAGATGAATTTTCAACCAAGAACATCTATTATCTACCAAAAAGACAAATTTTTAGCAAAATACATGAAGTTCCAACAAAAAGGGTCCATTTTCAACCAATAATTAAATAATTGAATTTTCAGTTGAAAAACGAATTAAAAAATCTGCCCGCTTCGCGGGCACATTCTCATAGCGCGCTTCGCGCGCGGCTCGCTTCGCTCGCAAGTTTCAGCGCGCCTAGGGCGCGCACCTGTTGGATCTCGCGCTTCGCGCTCGATTGGGTATTCATCTCGCGCTTCGCGCTCGTTTATATGTTTATCTCGCGCTTCGCGCTCGATATTGTATTCACCTCGCGCTGCGCGCTCGGACACATTTGTCGTCTAGGTTTTCACACTTCGTGTCCTCGCTAGTGCACGCTTCGCGGGCTAATACTCTCTTAAAGCTTCATCGTTATGACCTGCTTTTGGTTTAATTATGTCAGTTTTACATAAAAAGAAGAACTAATTTACTTAAGGTTCTATCGACCTTAAGGAACACATTCTCATCACGACACTCGCGCTTCGCGCTCGATATTTCGTTTGATCATCATGTGAACCTCGCGCTTCACGCTCGTTTCTGTTCATCGTATAATAGAAACCCAAAAGTTCGCAACGACCATATGTTACGTTCAATCTTCTTCAGATAAAAATGACTAAAGTTGTATTTGAATTAAAATGAAGAAGGTAATTCCTTTACTTTAGCGTATATTTCCGTATCTTTATAATAAATCCTACAATCAGAAAGATTTTTTTCCAACTATCTGAAAAGGGGAGAAAAGAAGTATTTAAGTCGTTTTTGGAACATATATCTTGCTTTTTCATTCATAATCAAACCGACCCCTTGACTACCATGTGATTCCCTATCTACTCCTAACCATATTTCAAAACCGCTTTTCAACACCCCATTTTCTATGTTTCTACTTTCGCATCCCTTTTTCTTTGTCTCAGGTACACATAAAATATCTAGTTTCCTAGCATGCATAGTTTCTCGTAGTTCTCTTACTTTAAGATCATTCACTCCTCTAGCATTACAAACACCCAGTCTCCATTCATCGCCTGAAACTCAAACTTTACGTTTACCGTGTGTATGCATTTAGTCAATCAAAGTTTCAGTCCAGTCCGAGGCTACTTTATTGTTTGTATTGTTCATGTTTAGATTGTACACCCAACTACCACCTTTATGCGCGAAATTTGTTTTGCGAGTTGAAATCATGTCCAAGTCAAGTAGTGATTCACCGTATAGTGGAGAGTCCAGCTCTAACGTCAGTCCCACGAAAACTTCTGTCACGGGGGGGGGGGGGGGAGGATGACAAGGAATGGAAACCGAAAGAGTCGCAATTGGTTGATGTTTTATGCTGAGAAGGTCACCAGCCTTCAGCAGCGTTGTATTACATAGGAGTTCACATGTTTCCATCTGCGCATTCCCGGCCCACCTCTAAACGAGGAGCCAATAAGTCTTATATATATTTTTTTTTTTTTTTTTTAATATATATATATATATTTATTAATTTCGTCTATTTGGAGCATAGTTCTTGAAATATAAATGTACTAGTCGAATTTTTTCAGGACAATTATTTTAGTAAATAAAGATCAAAACGCATTCTGAAATAAAAGTCAGATTTTCAGTCAGAATAAATTGTTTGAATTATTATTATATTTTATTATATTTTATTGTTGCCATCGTTAGAAATAGTATTGAGAACACAAAAACAATGAAATATTGTGAAAAAACACACCCGAGATGAAAAATAAAGTAAATAAGCAAAGTTTTGATGAGAATGTGCCCGCTTATCGGGCCGATTTTTTCACTGTTAATGTTATTTTTTACGAATAAAACAAAAACTACACATCCTATCAAAAAGTGGTCCCTAAGAAATTTGTAGATCTTTTTTGAATGCACAATTTTAGTCTAGTCATGATTTTTCGTATCTTGCATAGTTTGACCGTAAAATTAATTTTTTGGATTTTTCATTATTACTTGTGCAATAAAAATATGAATTTTCGATTTTTCAAGAAAATTCAAAAAGTCGTCATGATAATCTTGTAGGACGTGCGAAAAGAAACACTTTTCCTATCTTGACTTTTTTTCGTATCGTGCGTTGTTTGGCCGAAAATGTTACTTTTCGCTTTTTTGGGGGGATTTTGAAAATACTGTAACTCGGACAATTTTCTTTTCATCAAAAAAAGTCGTAAGGATAAATTGTTTAGATTTTCGAGTACTATAAGGGCCCGCACATATAATTTTGAAATTTGGAAAAAAGTGGTCTAAAAATTTTTGAAAATGCTCTAACTTTTTGAATTTTCATCCAAAATGGCTGGTTAACGAACTCGATTCCTCTTTTTGACCCCTGAAACTGTGTGCCAAAGCACAATCTAATCCGATTAGTCTTTCAAAAGTTATCCGATATACAGACGACGACAACCACAACGACAGACAGACAGACACCGACGTAAAAACCATTTTTTCTGACTCAGGGGGCCTCAAAACGTCGACATTTGATGGAATCCGCGAAAGTCATTTTTCACATAAAACCAATACTTTCTCATTATGATGAGAATGTAAAAAAAAATTTAACAAAGTAATTCAATTTTCATCCAAAAAAATACATTTTTAACAAATTATGGTGGAATTCAACCAGAAAAGACAAAGTTTCTAAAAACAGTTGAATCCTCAAACGAAACAGAATGATTTGCATCCAAACAATTGCATTTTCAACCAAAAAGGGGAAATTGATAGTGCAGAAAATGTGTAATCTTCATTTATAGATAAATAAACTGAGAACCGCCACTAAAAGTCATATTCACCTTTTTCGGTATTCCCGGTCAATTTCCTGTTTTATTTTAATTTCCGGCTATTTCTCGGTTTTCCCAGTTAGTAGTTTCAATATCTAAAAAATGTTCTGTTATTCATTTTTGCTGGGAAGCAGTGACGCCTTTTTTGGTATTCGGCCGTAATTTTTCGTTTACACTAATTCAGATTTAGTGAGTTTAATTTTGCAAAGGCGCTGACAAACAGCTTACTATATCAAAGTTGCTCTCCACCGCTTGAATTTGTAGCTCGCCTTTTCCTAATTATTATGCGAATTGGATTCTTCATCGAGGGGAAAAAATAAAAATGAGAATAAATAATTATTCTTTGCGGCGAGCTCGACGGAGGACGACAATCAGTGGATGGGTACGAAAAGCGATTGTGCAGCGATGAACTGTATGAACCCTGCCTCATTTGCATAATTGAAATGGGAATTATCGTTCCGATTATCCATGAAATTAATTCAATCGAGTGACATTCACTGGCCGTTTTGACGAGTGACGAAATAATTTTCTTGTTTTCTCGTTTCTTCGTTCGTTAACCCATAAATATTTAATGTACCTAAGTCATAAATGTATCACTTTGAAATGTTTCGCTTTATGGGATGAGCAATCGATTAAGCTGCTGAATGTAGGTAATTGCATTCGGGTAATTGCATTAGAAACGACTCGCTGTCGGTTTACAGAAACCATAGGAAATCCATTGGGTTTATGTAGGGGAGAGGAGGGTACGTTGGCAGACCTAAGGGCTCGTCGATAAACTACGAGACGTAAGTTCTTCTGAATAAAATTAATTTAGGGGAAACCTCCCTATAGTAGATAACGCAACCTACGGTGGATAATCAATAAATTAACAGCACAAGTAAAAGGAAAATATTAAATTTAATTTCTAGTTATTTAAGTTTCTTAAATTTAAGACACCATACATGCTATAGCACTTATAGTGTGTTGAATGTTAATGAAATGAAATTAATTATTTTGCATACATTAGTATTTTTTAATAATGATTATCCACTGTATGGAGGTTACCCCTAAGGATCGCATATTGGATTCAATATGGAAAAATTTCAATTCCTAAGATTTCAAGTCGAAATATATGGCAATTTTAACAAAATAGGTGAATTTTCAGCAGAAAAAGATTTTCTAACAAAATATATGAAGTTTTAAATCCAAAAAGACGAACTATCAACAAGAAACAAATTAATTTTTAATCGAACAGTAGCATCAACAATGAAATAGTTAAACTTTCAAGCAAAAGAAAAGTTCATTTTCAACCAAGAAAGATAAAGTTTTAACCAAGAAAGATGACTTTTATACCACAAAAGATGAATTTCTAATCCAAAGGAACGGAATTTTAAGAAAACAGTGGAATTTTCTGCCAAAAAAGATGACTTTATTTTTAAAAAGTTGAATTTTCAACCTACAACGGTGCATTTTCAACCAAATGGTCAAAAATTGCAAACAAAGATGAAAATTCAATCAAAAGCAGTTGACTTTTCATCCTGAAAAGTTGAATCCTTAACAAAAAAAGTTCATGTTTAACCCAAAAAAATGGCATTTCTGCCATAAATGATGAATTTCCTACCAAAAGAGGAATTTTTAACGAAATAGTTGAATCGTCTACCAAGTAGATGAAGTTTCAATCAAGAAAGATGATTTTTAAACCAAATAGTTCAGTTTTCAATCAAAAAATGTTTATAAAACCAAAAATAGAATTTTTTAAATTTTTAGTTCAAAAAATTGATTTTTAAACAACACGAATTTCCGACATGTTAAATTAATCCAAAAAAGACAGATTTTTAACCAAATAACAAACGAATCTTCTACAAAACAGATCAATTTTCAGCTAAAATGATGAATCAATAATTGTAGACATTTTTTAAATAGTAGATAAACTTCAAACCAAGTAGTTGATTTTTTAACCAAAAATTACGAATTCTCAATAAAGTAGTTAAATCCTCAACTAAAAGGGAATAATTTTCAAACTGAACCTTTTAATTTTTAAACCAGAAAGGAGCAATTTTCAACCAAGAAAGATAAATTTTCAATCAAGGAAGATGATTTGTTTACGACAAAAGGTGAATTTACAATCCAAAAGGACAAAATTTTAAGAAAACATTTGAATTTTCATCCAAAAAAGATGGCTTTATCAAAATAGTTGAATTTTAAAGCCAAAAAGATAATAAGCCTAGAAGACAGTTGAATTTTCAACCCGAAAAGTTGAATCTTCAACAAAACAGTAAGATTTTTTTGAACCAGAAAAAGAATAGTCAAAATTTTTATTTAAAAAATTAATTTGAAGAGAACGAATTCTCAACCTGTTGAATCAGCCAAAAAAGAAGGATTTTTAACCAAGTAGTTTAATTTACAACCAAAAATGTGAATTTTCAACAAAAAAGATAATTTTCAATCAAATAGTATAATTTTCTACCAAATTGTTCAATTTTCAAGCCAAACAGATGAATTTTCTTCAAAACAGATCAATGTTCAAATGAAATGATGTATCAGTTGTAGCATTTTTTTAAAAAGTAGTTAATCTTTAAACCAGGTAGTTGATTTTTCAACCAAAAAATAGGATTTTTCAACAGAATAGTTGAATCCTCAACCAAAGCAGATTCATTTTCAACTGAAAATTTTAATTTTCAACCTAAAAGGATTAAAGCTTAAATTTTTACCAAAGGAGACGAATTTTGAACAAAATACAGAAATTTTCGGTCAAATTGTCGAATTTTCAACTAGAAAAGATCAATTTTCAATAAAATATATCATGCTCAAATGAAAAATGGAATAGTTCAATTTTCAGTTTGAAAATTGATTCCTAATAACAAAAACATACGAATTTTCAACAAAACACTTACATTTTCAACCAAAGAGATGACTTTTCGAATAAAATTAGAAATCTTCAACAACAAAAATAAAATTCCAACAAGAGAGTTCAACCCAAAAGATGATTTTTTTACCAAGAAGATTAATTTTCAAAAAATGGAATAGTTAAATTTTCAACGAAAGATATGAATCTTTAAAAAACAAACAAAAATAAAATTTGAACAAAGTAGTTCAACATTCAACCAAGTTGTTGACATTTTGAATAAAAAAAGAAGACTATTAGCAAAATAGTTACATTTTTAACAAAATAATTAAATTTTTTCCCAAAATAAATATTATCTAAGTTCGTCACATTACTTCTAGTGACTTCACTTCATCTGTTACCAACTGTAGATCTTGGAGGGAACTCCCCCCTTTAAATTGCTAACGTAATTTATGGACGAACTCTTACAATAAGAGGGGTGGTCTAAAATTGCAAAAAATCATCCTTACGTAATTAATAGACTTCCCTTATGTAAATAAGATTTTCTTGAACAAATAGTTTAATTGTTAATAATAGTTTAATTGAAAATTTATCTTTTCTAGTCGAAAATTCAACAATATGACTGAAAATTTATGTATTTTGTTGAAAATTCGTCTTTTTTGGTAGAAATTTAATCTTCAATCCTTTCTCGTTAAAAATTAAAATTTCTAGTAGAAAATTAATCGGTTTTGGTTGAGAATTCAACTATTCTGTTGAAAATTCGTATTTTTGGTTCAAAAATCAACTACCTGGTTTATAGATTAACTACTTTTTAAAAAGATGCTATCATTGATTTGAACGACTTAATTAACATCTTAATAGGCTGAAGAACCCTTTTGTTTCAGGCACATAACGCCTCCATTGACTAATTTTTTTTACATCTTGTGTTAAAAAAATAATCTTTTGTTTAATATATACTTCACTTTTTTCAGCGAAATTTTGCGAAATCTATACAGAAGCTCCTTGTAACTTTTAACACACTAAAATTAAGATGTTAAATGAAGTTATAGGTAAAAATTATACATTTTCGAAGAAAAAAACGTATCTAAATATTCTAGAAAATATTTTTCAAAAGTAAAATGTGAAAAATGGAACATTGACTGCTAGGATATTTGTACTCACACTCATCTCCACGTGAGGATGATCAATAAAGATCATTTCAGACTCTTCCCCGTCGAGCAAAATTGACACCGTTTTCTCTCCAAACTCGTCATCTGAAAAACAGGAAAGGGACAATCGGTTAACCTCAGAGGAAAATTATTTTAATCAAATTCCGTTGACCGCGTACTTCAGTTTCCCTAAACGCCTAATGCCAAGGCTAACTACATTGGATTTAATTTGAAATGGGGAAAATTTCCGACTACAAACTTTTTAATGATTGCAATTCAAAAATATAATTGATAGAAAAAAAATTTGCCCGCTTCACGGGCACATTCTCATCGCGCGCTGCAAGCGCGGCTCGCAAGTTTGAGGGCGCCCAGGGCGCGCGACTGTTGGTTCTCGCGCTTCGCGCTCTATAATATATTTATCTCACGCTACGCGCTCGGTCTTTGTATTTCACCCACATTTGTGCATAGACCTTTTAAAATTAAAGACGAAAGCATCGACAGTTGTAATTTGGTGATTGTGAATTCTCTTTTGTTAAAGCTCCTTCGGCTTTAACGTACACATTCTCATCACGTATCTCGTGCTTCGCACTCGATTTTGTCCAAAATCTGAACTTCTCTACATTATGTTCAACACTTTTATATCAAATGTACATTACATTTATTTATGTACATCGGCCTCGAATTGCTTATTCAGATATTGCAAAATAAAGTAAAAGTTTTATTTATCATTATTATTATTATTATACCATTAAGCCATTTCCCTTTCGGGGTAGGCGTGACTTGCTCGGTTGGAGAATAGTAGTGTGCATGTGGGTATATAGGTATAAGGTAGGTAGGAATATAGGTATGAGGTGGACAGGCATATAAGTGTTAGGTATATATATTTTAGATTGATCTGGAATTCTCGTGTTATTTATTTAAATGACACGTTTACTCCGCAACACTGCTCCGACCCAGGCTGCTGATCAATCTCTCTAGCGATCACCCCAAGTGAAGAGCCTCACAAAATTGTTATGTATGGTTCCCCACTTGGGCCCATTAGTATCCAAGGTCTTTGTTTCAGGCGTCATTCATTCTACTGTCACTCTGTTTACAAACTATTTGTCGCCACACTTTTCTGTCCTGGCATACTACTCTAGCTTCCTTCACGTCCATGCATTTTTTCATGCAAGCTCTTGTGTTCCTATGGCTTCTTATGTCTCTACGGATTAATGCCTCATTTACAGATTCTAACCATTCTTTCGGCGGTCTACCTCTGGGCATTCTGCCATTTACTTTACCTTTGTACACTTGTTTGGTCAGTCGCTCATCTTTCATTCTTTCAAGATGTCCGAACCATCTTAACTGATTTCTTTCCCATGTGTCAACTATTGTCTCTTTTGCACCACATTCTTTGAGGATTGTCTCGTTTCGGACTTTGTCCATTAGTGTTTTCCCGCATATTATGCGCAGAGGTTTCATGCCGATCGCGTTAATTTTACTCCTGTCCTTTTCTTGACAGGTCCATGTCTCGCTACCGTATAGTACAGTCGGTACGAATATAGAATTGTGTATGGCCATTTTAGCTTTTTTTGATATGTTTTTATTTGTTAGGATGGACCCTGCTCTACCGATAACCTGTTTACCCTTATTTATGCGCCTATCTAACTCCCCATCTATTTTTCCGTCGCTAGTGAATAGACTACCTAGATATACGTACTTGTCAACTTGTTCTAATCTCTCATCATTTAGGACAATGTTGCACATTGTTTTCTCACTCTTTCCCTCAAACACCATGATTTTTGTTTTATTTACGTTAATTTTGAGTCCCATGTCCTTCATGCTTGTATGAAGTTTATTCAACATTCTTTGCAAGTCCTCGACTGATTCTGCCATAACAATCTTGTCATCTGCGAAAGCTAACCCACGTACCTTAACTGTTTGGAGATCTACACCTTCTTCGTCGAAGAGTGCAGTTCTTAGACACTTATCCATGAATATGATGAATAGCCACGAGGACATAACGCATCCTTGTTTCACGCCTTGTGTAATATCGAACCAGTCACTCAGTTTCCCGTTTACCCTTACGCTCGCTTTACTACCTGTATATATTGTTTTTATTGCTTGCAGGAGCCCTCCATTTACTCCGTATTCTTTAAGAACTTCCCAAAGTTTACTTCTATTTACCGTGTCAAATGCTTTTTCTAGGTCAATAAATGCACAGAAAACTTTCTTTCCTACTCTCAAGCTTTTTTCTGTGATCTGTCTTAGGCTAAATATCTGATCTGTACATGATCTTCCTGGCATAAATCCACTTTGGACTTCCCATATTTTTTCTTCTGTGATTTCCATTACCCTACGAATAAGTATTTTTGAGTATATTTTACTTACGGTACTTAGTAGGCTGATACCTCTGTAATTACTGCAGTTGTTTTTATCTCCCTTTCTTTTGTATATTGGTACGATAATCGCTTTTTTCCAATCGTCTGGGACTTTCCCCGTCTCGATACATAAATTTATCAATTCGCACAACCTGTGAGGTATGTACTCGCCACCGTATTTGAGCATTTCAGCACTAATACTGTCTATGCCAGCAGCCTTACCATTTTTCAAGTTCTTAATTATGTCTCGGACCTCAGTGACACAGACTTTTTCAATTGGGTTTTCTAATGCATTATGTTCTATGTCGCAGTTTTGTTGTCCTATATCTTCACCTCCTAATAGTTCTTTAAAAGAGTCTTTTAAAGCGTCTACTATCCCGTCTATATCATATAGCATTTCACCTTTGCTGTTTCTCATGCTCGCAATCTCTGTACTTTTACTTTCCTTCATCTGTTTATATAGTAGTTTCATTATTCCTCCAAAGCCGTTTTGTATTTTGTTCTCTTCTTCTGTTCTGATTTTTTCTTTACTCTCCTTGACTAGTCGTTTCATTTTCCTCTTTTTGTCTTTGTAATCATTTTTGAGTCTATTTCTCTCCTCATCGCTAAGACCTGTCATGTTTAATGTTCTCGTGTGCGCTTTTTTCTTTTCTCGCTGGGCTGCTTGAATTTCATCATTCCACCATGCATCACCAGACTTTCTTCCTACCACTGCCGTACCACATACTTCAATTGCAGTTTTAACAATGGTATCCCGTAATAAAGCCCACGCGCCCTCTATATCTTTATTGCTCGTAAGCTCTTCCCAAGTTGCCCTACCAATGCGTTCGCTTAACTTATTTTGAAACTCTATTCGCACTTCCGGTTTCTGTAAATTTTCAATCTTTATTCGAGTTTGTTTCGTTTTTTCTGTTCTCTTTCTTTTCCATCCCCGGCCTAAGTTTATTTTAGAGATTAAAAGATAATGATCAGTATTGCATTCGGATCCCCTCATGACTCTTGTATCTATAACTAGTTCTCTTAGTCTTTCATCTGCAATAACGAAGTCAATTATACTGCGGTTATTTCCTTTACACCAAGTGTACGTGTGGATCATTTTATGTCGAAACCAAGTATTGGTAATAAATAGGCCCTTTTCTAAGCATAAGCTAACTAATTTTTCCCCGTTATAATTTTTTCTTGGATCCCCAAATTTACCTAGTACCCTTTCTGTATCTGTATCCTGACGTTGAACGCCGACCCATCCGTTCATATCTCCTAGCAGAATTATTCTTTCACCTTGATCGCAAGTACTTATTGTGTCATTTAGAGTGTCCCAGAAAGCGTCTTTGACTTCTCGCGGCTCACTGTCAACTGGGGCGTAGCACGCTATGATAAATAACCTTCTGATTCCTACCTTCATTCTAGCCCACAACAATCTGGGAGATACAAAATCATGATCTTTGAGATGCTGTCTTGCTTTTTCATTCATAATTAAACCGACCCCTTGACTACGATTTGATTCACTACCTACTCCTGACCATATTTCAAAACCGCCTTTCAACACCCCATTTTCTATGTTTCTACATTCGCAACCCTTTTTCTTCGTCTCAGGTACACATAAAATATCTAGTTTCCTTGCATGCATAGTTTCTCGTAGTTCTCTTATTTTAAGGTCATTCACTCCTCTAGCATTCCAGACACCCAGTCTCCATTCATCGCCTGAAATTCGACCTTTACGTTTACCGTGTGTATGCATTTTGTCGATCCAAGTTTCAGTCCATTCCGAGGCTACTTTATTGTTTGTATTATTCATGTTTAGATTGTACACCCAACTATCACCTTTATGCGCGAAA
>CAKNYM010050694.1:38046-51752 GCA_932195095.1 Andricus curvator
AGGTACGAAAAAAATAGACAAAAGTTGTTCACCAAAACGAGATCGACAAATTTGTTATAAATTAGTTTTTGATAGGGCGCATATATTTTGTTTTAATCGTAAAAAATAACATTGAAATAAAAAAATTTTTTTTCAGAAAAACGACACAAGCTACAATAAAATGTTAATTGACAAAATTTTTCGCTTAAATTATATCTACAAATTTGCTTTCAACATTTTTTTATAGGACGCGCACTTTTTAAGTTATAAAAACAAGACCATGAAAATACGTCTGTTTCAATATCAATGCACATTACGAATATTAATAATAATTATACATTTATTAAAATGATATATTTTTCAGGATAGCTGCCTATAAAAGATTAATGATAATGCAGGAAAAAATATTAGAATAAAATAAAAAAAATTTGTATGTGAATTTTATATTGTGAATTCTCTTTTGTTAAAGCTCCTTTGGCTTTAGCGAACACATTCTCATACCGAATCTCATGAGAAACCAGCCTTAAGACGAAAAAATCGATTTTCCGGTTTTTATTGATTCTGAATGATGAAGATTTCCCCTATCGAATAAAAAAATCTTAATTTCACTTTGATTTTTCTCGTAAACTCATTTTCTGTCCTAAAGCTGGTTTCTTCGTTCCACGTCACATAAAATAGAGTTGAACATAATATAGAAAAGTGCGCATTTCGGACAAATTTTAACCGAGCGCGCAGCACGTGATACGTTACGAGAATGTGTTCGCTAAAGCCAAAGGAGCTTTAACGAAAGAGAATTCACAATCATCAAATTTCAGTTGTCGAAGGTTTAAGCTTTAATTTTAAAAGGTCTATGCGAGATAGTAACGTAGTACAATGGAGTTGAATTTATTTTTTTGAATAATAATTTTATTCTTCATGCTATACTTTATTATTCAATTGATCGTTGATCTGTTTGTACTGTTATGATAGCATTCCAGACAGTTCAGACGATTAAGAAATCGGGTTGCGGTAATACATTTATTATTAAGTCACAGATGTTCTCGTGTCGAGCACGTGAAGTTAAATGAGTTTTATAAAGTATTATGCATTCAAGAATTACAATTCAATCCACATGAGACCAATAATTTTCAATGCCAAGATCGTATCTGAAAAATCAAAAAATTTTCAGAAAAACATAATGGGATCGTCCATAACAATTTAAGGGGGGGGGGGGGGGGTCCCCTAAAAAATACAGTTGGTGACGAGGGAGGGGGGTCAGTGGAAGTAACGTTACGAACTTAGATAACATTTAATGCCTTTCCTGATGATAAATTTTTAAGAATTCTTCTTTTTATATTTAACGTCTTTTCAGACTAGATGGAGCTATGAAAGAAAAATTATTTTTAATAATTTTTTTTTTCTGAAAAAAGATCTTCTCCTTTTTCTCCGCTGGGAAACGAACCACAGAACTACTGATTTCCGGCCAGGTGCTTTCCCATTAAGCTACTAGAGAGATCGAGAAAAGAAACTTTTTTTCAGAAATACTTAACGTCGAAAGGAGATCTTTTTTCAGAGAAAAAAAAATTATTTAAAATAATTTCTCTTTATAGCTCCATCTAGTCTGAAAAGACGTCAAATATTTTTTGCTATTCTCTAATGATAATACATATTCCTTGAAAATGTTGATTTGTACCATCTAGCAAAATAATGCGTGCATTTCTGAAAAAAAAATTATTTTCTCGATCTCTCTAGTAGCTTAATGGGAAAGCACCTGACCGGAAATCAGGAGTTCTGTGGTTCGTTTCCCAGCGGAGCAAAAGGAGAAGATCTTTTTTCAGAAAAAAAAAATTATTTAAAATAAATTAATAGAACCAAAGAAGAAAAATCAACTACTTTTGGTTAAAAAGTCTACTACTATATTTTTGGTTTGTAATTCTTCTCGCTTGGTTAAACATTCTAGTATTCGGTGGAAAATTTTATTATTTTGTTGAAGATGCAACTATTTTATTAAGAATTTATCTTTTTTGGTGAGAAATTCAGCTATTTGGTTAATAATTAAACTACTTTGTTGTAAATTCATCTCTTTTGTTTAAAATGTAATTATTTTGTTGAAAATTCATTTTCTTCTTAGTTCAGAATTAATTTTTTTTAACAATTCCATTTTTGGTTGAAAATTGATATTTTTTGTTGAAAATTCATGTGATTTGTTAATAATTCGTCTTTTTTGGTTGAAAATTCATTTTTTAAGATTCATTATCATTTTTTTGGGTTCAGAATTAATTTTTTTTACTAAAAATGTAACTTTTATTCCACTTTTGATTGAAAATTGATATTTTTTTTACTGCAAATTGATATTTTTTTACTGAAAGTTGATCTTTTCTAGTTGAAAATTTATGTATTATATTAAAAAGTCGTCTTTTTTGGTTGAAAATTAATTTTATTGGTTGAAAATTCATCCTTTTGGATTAAAAATGCAATTAATTAGGTTTAAATTGACCTGGTTTGTTTGAGGATTCAAAAATTTGGTAGAAAATTAAACTATTCGGTTTAAAATCAACTTTTTCTAAAAATTGAACCATTTTTATGAAAATTTAACTTTTTGTTAAAAATTTAATTTTTTTGTTAAAAAATCATATTTTTGAGTTAAAAAATCAACCGTTTTTTGGATAATTCGTCTTATTGGCTTCAAAATTCAACAATTATGCTGAAAATTGATGCATTTTGTTGAAAATTCACGTTTTTTGATAGAATAATAATAATAATAATCTTCTTGCTCGGGAATTTTATTATTCGGAAATTTTATTATTCGGGAATTTTACAGTGTAGTGAATTTTATTTTTCGGGATTTTTCAGTCGCCCCGAAAATGTAACGATCTCGTTAAAAATTCATCTTTCTTATTTGAAAATTCAACTATTTTGTGGTAAGTTGAACTAGTTTGTTAAAAATTTATTTTTTCAAGATTCACCTATTTGGTTAAAAACATAAAAACTTTTCCATTTTTAGAAAATTAATCTTCCGGGTTAATATTTAAAAAAGCATCTTTTGGGTTGAAATCTATTGTTGAAAATTTTTTTTTATGATTCATCCTTTTTTTTAAATTCATCTTTTTTGTTACAAATTTATATTTTTGGTTTAAATTTAACTATTTGGATGAAAATGATACTATTTTTATAAAAATTCATCTTTTTGGTTGAAAATTGAACTATTTGGTTAAAATTATTTTTTTTTATCGGAAAATTGCATTTTTCCATTTTTGGTTGCCAATTTATACTCTATAGGTTGAAAATTCAACGATTTGGTAGAAAATTCATGTATTTTGTTGAAAATTCGACTTTATGGTTGAGGATTCAACTATTTTGTTAAAAAAAATTTTTTAGATTTAAGTTTTTAAAATAAAAATGTAACTATTCCATTTTTGGTTAATAATTGATATTTTTAATTGAAGATTGATCTTTTCTAGTCAAAAATTACAATATTTGATTACAAATTCATTTATTTTGTTAAAAATTCGCCTTTTTATAGAAAATTAATCTTTTTGCTTAAAAATTCATCCATTTTGCTTAAAAGTGCAACTGTTTGGTTGAAAAATAATCTTTTTTATTCGAGGATTCAACTATTTTTTTCAAAACTATTTTTTTTTTGATAAATTCCATTGTTTTTTATTTCAAATTTTAATATTTTCTGATAAAAGTATCAACTATTACATATTTCATTAAGAATTTATCTTTTTAGTTTGAAAAATTCACTTCGTTAAACTACTTTTTCGAAAATGAATTTTTTTGGTTGAAGATTCATTATTTTCGATGGAAAATTATCTCTTTTGTCGAAAAATTCTTTTTTTGGTTGAAAATTCGTATTTTTGGATTAAAATTCAACTATTTGGTTAAAAAGTAAACTATTTGATAGACAATTAAATTTTTTGTTTAAAAATCATATTTTCGGGTCGAAAATTTAACTGTTTTGAAAATAATTAATCTTTTTGGCTTAAAAATTAAACAATTTTATTGAAAATTGACGTATTTTGTTAAAAATTCGTGTTTTTTTTTTGTAGAAAATTAATCTTCTTGGTGGAAAGTTTTTTTTTTTTAAATTTGACTCTTTGGTTAAAAATTCCTCTTTTTTTATTTTTTTTTTGGTTATATTAAAAATTTAAAGATTCATTTTTAATTAGAAACGTTCGTTTTTTTAATGAAAATTAATTTTTCTAAGAATTAATCTTTTTTCGTTAAGAACTTATCTTTTTAGGTTGAAAAATAAACCACTTCGTTTAAAGTTAAACTACTTTTTCAAAAATGATTTTTTTTTGGTTGAACGTTCATTATTTTCGATAAAAATTATCTCTTTTGTCGAAAAATTCTTTTTTTGGTTGAAAATTCATATTTTTGGATTAAAATTCAACTATTTGGTTAAAAAGTAAACTATTCGATAGACAATGTTAAAAATTCATTTTGTTTTATATTCATCTCTTTGGTTAGAAATGTAACTTTTTTATCGAAAATTAGTTTTTAGGGGGGTAAGTTAATTTTTGCATCTAAAAATTTAAGTAATTAATTTTTAATTTGAAACGTTCTTTTTTTAAAAATAAAAATTAATTTTTCTAACTGAAAAATTGACGATTCCATTTTAGGTTCGAATTTTTTTTTTAGTAGAAAATTAAACTATTTGATTCAAAATTCATCTTTCTTGAATGGAAATTCATCTCTTTGATTGAGGATTCAATCATTTTGTAAAAAAATTCTTTTTTTGTTTTATTCAATTGGTTCAAAATTCGTCTTTTGATAAAAAAAATCTTTTATGTTGGAAAAGTCATCTTTCTTGGCTGAAAATTAACCTTTTTTGCTTAAAATTCCAAAATTTGGTTGAAAATCCATCTTTGTGGGGATAAAATTCAAATTTAAAAATTTCTAATTAGATTAAAATGAAATTCAAAATCCTATTTAAATTTAATTAAATAAATTATAAATTTAATAAATAAATTTGGTTGAAAATGAATCTTTGTGGGTTTAAAATTCAAATTTAAGAATTTTAAATTAGAATAAAATCAAATTCAAAATCTTATTTAAATTTAATTGAAATAAATTATAAATTTAATAAATAAATTTGGTTAAAAATTGTGGGCTTAAAATTCAAGTTTAAGAATTTTAAACTAGAATAAAATCAAATTCAAAATCCTATTTAAATTTAATTGAAATAAATTATAAATTTAGTAAATAAATTTGGTTGAAAATGAATCTTTGTGGGTTTAAAATTTAAATTTAAGAATTTTAAATTAGATTAAAATCAAATTCAAAATCCTATTTAATTTAATTTAAAATTCAACTATTTTAAAAAAATTATCTTTTTGTTTAAAATATCAACTGTACCGTTTATGGATGACCCATAATGCGTACTGGAAAAAGAAAATTTGTTTATTAGCAACAATCTATAATTTAAATAAATCATGAGCGTCTATTTTAAACTATAAAAACAGAATTTTGCACGTAGTTATTGCATGTGACGCTATAAAATAATGCATGACGAATAATATATATATATATATATATATATATATATATATATGTGTGATTTTTATTCATTAGTTGTACCAATCAACTTTGTTCTTGGAGATGCGCGCAGTTAGTAAATGCGTCAATGAAGGGAAAGATAAAGATTATTTTACAATAATAATAATGATGATAATTTCAGATTTTATTGAGACTCTTTATGCACAATTAAGATTCAGGCTGTGAACAATAAATTTGACAAAACCGTTAAGGATATTTTCGTGCGTGATATCGAAGAGGCAAAACTGGTTTTTAACTCGATTATTTTTAAGAAGATCGTTTAAATTCAAAAACCGGTCGCGCCTATAAAACAAGAACAATAATCCCAATTATAATAATTTAAATATTCCCGGATGGTGTTTAGAAGATTGAAACTTATGTTTGTAAAACACATTTGCATAATCATAATTTTTGAAGTGAAACTTCCTTTGGGACGCGAGAGAATTAAAAAAAAAAAACGATCTCTCTGTCTCTCTCTGACCAGTATAATTTGTATAGTCTATACATTTTCTCTCTATTCGCGTCTCCCTTTTGTGCGGCGCTTCGTAATTGCTGTGATGATTCCTCTTCAATATCCCCACTACCTCTTCGATATCCCCACTACCTCTTCGATATCCCCACTACTGCCACGCTAAGCAAAGCCTATGTATGCTCTCTCCTTCTCTGCACTCTCTTACTATGCGATCTCCTCAAAACTCATAATGGTTCCTCACGTACAATTTCAAAGTTAATCCATCTAAGTTTCACTTCTGCCGTGTGGCCCCACTGTCACATACTGGGTTTTTTATTCAATATGAATGACACCATTTTTTTCCACTCACAATTCTTTAAAATTGGCAGATTATTTTTTTTTATTGACAAAATACGACTCTCCGCGTGTGTAATAATATGAGACTGTACTTTTAATATTTTTTTAAACATTTAAAAAATCATAAAAAATACATTTTCAAGTTATTTCCGGATGAAAAATTCATCAAGGTAGAATTAAATACGACTATTTGAATTTGATTAGAATTTTCTATGAAGGTCCTAGAAAAATATTCTTTTTTTGTTTGTTAAAAATTGAACTATTTTGTTAACATTTTTAAAATCATTTTATTTAACTGAAAATTTAACTATTCCATCTTTGGTTGAACATTTATCTTCTTCAGTTGAAAATTCAAATAATTAGTTGAAAATTCATATATTATGTTAAAAAATATTTTTTTTTTGTATAAAATTAATCTTTTTGGTTAAAATTTATTTCTTTGGTTGAAAATTCGTTTTTTTTTTTTTTAAATTGAAAATTAATTTTTTGAACTAACTGAAAATTAAACTATTCTATTTTTTGTTGGAAGTGTATCTTTTTTAGTTGAAAATTTCACTATTTTGTTGAAAAATTTTCTTTTTTTGGTAGAAAATTAACCTTTTGGATTGAAAGTTCAACTATTAGGTTGAAATTTAAATTAAAAATTAAAATATTTGGTTGAAAAGTCATGTATTTTATTTAATAATATTCTTTTTGGTAGATAATCAATCTTTTTGGTTGAAATTTCATTTCTTTGGTTGAAAATTAGTTTTTTTTATTAAAAAATAATTTTTGTAATTAAAATGTATCTATTCCATTTTTCTTCGAATTTTTTTTTGATCGCCATTTGATCTTTTTGGATGAAAATTCATCGGTTTGGTTAAAAATATAAATATTACGTTGAAAATTTCTTTGGTTAAAAACTTATTTCTCTAACTTAAAAGAAAACTATTCTATTTTATGTTGTAAATTTATGTTTTTTAGTTGAAAATCCATCTGTTTTGTTGAAAATTTAGCTTTTTATGATTGATGATTTCTTTGGTTAAAAATTTAACATATTTTGTTGAAATTTTTTTTTTATTTTGTTAAAAATAATTTTTTTTACTAATAATGCAGCTATCCCACTTTTGCTAGAAAATTTACCTTTTTCAGTTGAAAATTTACTTATTTTATTAAAAACTCGTATCTTTTAGTTGAAAATTCAATTATTTTGGTAGAAAATGCATCTTTTTGTGTTGTAAATACAACTTTTTTCCAACAATTTTCTGTTTTAATTTTTTATTTTATTGTCGAAAAAATAAATAAATAGTGAATTTTTTAACTAAAAAGAAACATTTTTAACCAAAAATGAAATAGTGAAATTTTCAGTTGAAAAAGTTAATTTTCAACAAAAAGAAAACTAATTTTCAACAAAATAGTTGTATTTTTTTCAAAACTAAGAGGTGAATTTTCAAAGCGAAATTAAGAATTTTCAGTCAAGCCACAAAAGAAATTTTAACCAAATTTTTGAATTTTCAAGTCTAAAAGACGAATTTTCAACCTGAAAATGTGAAATTTCAACAAAAAAGTAAAATTTTAACCAAAAAGTTAATTTTGAATCAAATAGTTGAATTGCAAACCAAAAAAGATATTTTTTTTCTAATTTCAATTTACAAAAAAACAACAAATTTTCAACAACAAAAAAAACTAATTTTCAACAAAGTAATTGAATTTTCAACCAAAGAGATGAATTTTCAACCAAAAATAAATCAATTTTGAAAAAAAATAGTTAAATTTTCTATCAAAATTGAGAGGTGAATTTTCAAAGCGAAATTAAGAATTTTTGAAAACAAAAAAGATTTTTCAGTCAAGTACAAAAAATTCAACTGATTGTCGGATTTTTATATAAAAAGACGAATTTTCAAGCCAAAAAGATGCAATTTCAACAAAAAACTATATTTTCAATCAAATAGTTGAATTTAAAATAAAAAAGGATGAATTTTTTACAAAATTATCCAATTTTTGGGCCAAAAAGACGAATTTTCTACAGAATGCGTAAACTATTAATTAAAAAAGATTAATATTCAATCAGATATGAAATATAGTTACATTTTCAGTCAGAAAAGTTCATTTTTCTATTTGAAAAGAAACGAATTTTTAGCATAATAGTTAGTTTTTCCACAAAATTGTTGAATTTTTAACTAAAAAAGATAAATCGACAAAAAATAAAAATTTTCAATTAAAAAAAGAATTTTCAGCAAAAAAAAATAATTTTCAACAAATTAGTTAAATTTTCAACCACAGTGATAAATTTTCAACTAAAATGATGAATCTGCAACAACAAAATTAATTTTCTACCAAAAAATAAGAATTTTTAACAAAATAGATCAATTTTCAACTAAGAAAGATCATTTTAAAACCAAAAAAGGAATAGTTGAATTTTCAGTACATAAATTTAATTTTCAACCAAAAAAAAAACGAATTTCATTGTCAAGCCATGCAAAGGCGAATTTTCAACAAATGTGGTGAGTTTTTAACCAAGAAAGATTTCTCAGTCAATAAGGAAGAAAAAAAATTTGAACCAAATTGTTGAATTTTCAAGTTCAAAACGAATTTCCAACAAAATTTGTTAAATTTTCAACCAAAAAAATGAATTTTCTACCAAAATGATTAAATTTCTATAAAAAAAATAATAAATTCGACAAAACGGTCAATCAAATTTTTAATAAAAAAACTAATTTTCAATTTTAGAATTGAATTTTCAACAAAAAAAAATTTTTTTTAAAATAAAATATATGAATTTTCAACCAAATATTTCAATTTTTAATGGAATTTTCAACCTAATAGCTGAATTTTCAACTTAAAAAGTGAATTAGTGACTGAGAAGATAATAATATTTTACCAAAAAAGACAAAGTTTCAACAAAATAGAGAAATTTTCAAGAAATAGTTCAATTTTCAACTGACGAATATATATGTTCAACCAAACATGAAATATTTCAATTTTCAGTTAAAAAAATTAATTTTTAATAAAAAAACTTATTTTCAAGCCAAAGAAATGAATTTAGAACCAAAAAGAAAAATTTCCTACCAAAAAAAATTAATTTTTAACAAAATACATGAATTTTCAACCCAAATAGGTGAATTAGTCACCAAGAAGATTAATTTTCCACCACAACAAAGTTTCAACAAAATACATAAATTTTCAACCAAACTGATGAATATAGTTTAATTTACAACATAAAATTATGCATTTTCTACAAAAATAATTGAATTTTTCACTAAAAAAGAAGATTTTTCAACAAAATAAGTAAATTTTTAACTGAAGATCATTTTTTTCTAGCAAAAATAGAATAGCTACATTTTTAGTAAAAAATTGATTTAAAAAAAAAAAAACGAAGTTTCAACCAAATTTGTTAAATTTTTAACGAAAGAATTAAATTTCCAACTAAAATGATGCATCTGCAATCAAAAAATAAATTTTGAACCAAATAGCTGAATTTTCAATACAAAAAAAAAACTAATTTTCAACAAAAGAAATAAATTTTCAACTAAAAAGATTAATTTTCTACCAAAAACGAAACATTTGTAACCAAATATATTAATTTTCAACCGAATAGTTGAATTTTCAACCAAAAAGGGTATTTTTCTGCCAAAAAAAAAACAAATTTTTAACCAAATATTCTAGAAAAAATAGAATAGCTACATTTTTAGTAAAAAATTTATTTCAAACAACAAAAAAACGAATTTCAACCAGATATGTTATATTTTTAACCAAAGAAATGAACTTTTAACTAAAATAATGCGTCTGCAATAAATTCTTTTTTTAAGCAAATAGCTGAATTTTCAGTAAAAGAACTAATGTTCAACCAAAGAAATGAATTTTCAAACAGAAAGATTAATTTTCTATCAAAAAAGAATAATTTTTAACAAAATTCATCAATTTTCAACCACATATTTTAATATTTAATGGAATTTTTAACCTGATGACTGCATTTTCAAACCAAAAATTTTCTACCACAAAAATGAAAATTTTCAACAAAATAGATGAATTTTCAACTGAAGATCAATTTTTTCCAGCAAAAATAGAATAGCTACATTTTTGGTAAAAAATTGATTTTCAACAAAAGAAAAAGAATTTTTTCAACAAAATTTGTTGATTTTTTCACCAAAGAAATGAACTTTTAACTAAAATGATGCATCCGCAATCAAAAAAATAAAATTTTAATCAAATAGCTGAATTTTCAATGAAAAATCTGATTTCCAACCAAAGAAATTAATTTTCAACCAAGATGGATTTTCAACCGAATATTTTAATTTTTATGGAATTTTCAACCTAATACTTGAATTTTTAACCAAAAAGTAGTTACTAAGAAGATTAATATTCTACTAAAACAAAAGACAAATTTTCAACAAAATAGATGAATTCTCAAATAGTAAAAGATGAATTTTCAACAAAAAATAAAATAGTTTAATTTTCAGTTAGAGAAATGAGTTTTTAATAAAATAAATTTTCAACGAAATAGGTAAATTTTCAAACAAAAAAATGATTTCTCTACCAAAAAGATAAAATGTCTATGAAAAAAAATTTCGAAAAAAATTAACAAAGTAGTTCAACAATTAGCGAAAATTTTGAAAATTTAATTAAATAGTTATATTAGAAGAAAAATCCTGAGACCAAAGTCAAATTTACAGGATGATTCCAGCAAGAATTGATTTAAATACCCTGTGAATTCCAGATTTTTCTATTTTTCTTGCTTATTCTTCTTTCTTTCTTTTCTTTCTTTCTATTTTTCTTTTTTTTTTCTATTTTTCTTTCTTTCTTTTTTCTTTCTTTTTCTATTTTTCTTTCTTTCTTTCTTTTCTTTCTTTCTATTTTTCTTTCTATTTTTCATCTTGAAAAATATGGAAAACCTCTAAAGTGTAAAGTTGTAAAGTGAAATTCGTCATATTACAGGATGATTCCAGCAAGAACTGATTTAAATACCCTGTGAATTCCAGATTTTTCTATATTTCTTTCTTTCTTTTCTTTCTTTCTTTTTTTCTATTTTTCTTTGTTTCTTTTTTCTTTTTCTTTCTTTTTCTATTTTTCTTTCTTTCTTTCTTTTCTTTCTTTCTATTTTTCTTTCTATTTTTCTTTCTATTTTTCATCTTGAAAAATATGGAAAATCTCTAAAGTGTAAGGTTGTAAAGTGAAATTCGTCATATTACAGGATCAAATACCATTTTGCCTGTTATTTTTTTTCTCAACAATTTTTTTTTCTGTATAATCCATATTAAAATGTTGGAAAAAAAAACGAGTTTTTTTCTGAAGAAAGGTTAAAGAGTGCGCGTCTAGCGCGCACAATGTTCTAGTCAATTAAAAGCGCAAATATATAATTAATTCTAATTTTAATTCAGTAACATGTATAGGGTCTTAACTATCAATTAAATTAAATTATTCATGTAACATACATTAGTATTCTAAAATAATGATTACCATAGGTTCATTATCTACTATGTTCAAGAAATCTATAATTACGAGTTTAGATAGTGCTCAGTCTAGCAATAATTACTGTTTATATCAGTATATTTTTACTAATTGTCAGTGACTGAATTCAAGCTACAGAAATTAGTAGAATTTAGCTGAGAATCAGTTATATTTTACTAATTGAAATTTAGAGAGTAATCCATAATCTGATGGATCTATTCTAAACGGTTTATGTGACCATGAATTATTTTAAATGCAAAACGTTCAGTCGATAAAATGCAGTGAAATCAATGTCGCGACCTGTGACAATGTACATTACAATAGAGGTGCAATGTCTCCAAGCTTCGACATTGTACTATTTTTACATTGTATTTTTTTATAAACATTTAAAAAAAAAAAACATTACGGAAAACCAAAAATATATTTTTTCAAATAGGCGGCTTGTAGGGTACTCTGAAAGTACATAAATACTTAAAAAACAAATTATTTTAACCACCTTGAAAAATGCGTCACTCTTATTATCTTACTTTTTTAATAATAATCGATGTTATAAAAATTAAATGCAGACTATAAAAGATGGATTTTTAACAAAATACTCAAATTTTCAAAACATGAATTTTCATCCAAATCGTTAAATTTTTAAGCAAAAAAATTCATTCACAACAAAATACTTGAACCGTCAAGCAAAAGAGACAAATTTTTAAAAATGAGTTGAATTTTCAACTGTTTGGTTATAAATTAATTTTTTGTTGTTGAAAATTCATCTCCGTTTTTAGAAAATCTCAGAAATCTATAAAAGATGGTTTTTTAACAAAATACTTGAATTTTCAACAAAATAATTAAATTTTTAACATAATAGTTGAATTTTCAACCTAAAAATACAAATTCCCAACAAAAAGTGTCCTAGTTTATATTCGAATAAAAAAAAACGAAATTTATGGAAAAAAAAAGTTTTTTAAAACCAAAGAGACGAATTTTCAACAAATAAAGATTTTTCACTAAAGAAAGAAAATTGTACCTACATTGTTGTAACTTCAAGCCAAAAGACGAATTTTCTCTAGAAAAATGGAGTTTACAAACAAAAAATATGAGTTCAGCAAAAAATTATTTTTTTCACGAAACTGATGCATTTTTACCCAACAAAAATGAAATTTTAAACCAAGAAAATTATTTTTTTTTTATCAAAAAAGGAGAATTTTCAACTAAAAAATATCAATCTTAAAAAAATGGAAAAGTTACATTTTCAGTTAAAAAATTAATTTTAAACCAAAAACAAGCCTTCAATCAAAAAAATAAATTTTTAACAATCTAGTTTAACTTTTACCCAAGTAGTTTAATTTTCAATTTAAAAAGATTAATTTTCAACAAAATAGTTCAACTTTCAACCAAAGAGAGCAATTTTCAACTAAAAATATAACTGTTAAAAAAAATGATTTCTTAACAAAGTGATTCAACCAAATCTTTCAAATAAAATAGTTGAATACTCAAGCAAAGAAGAATAATTTTTAAACAAAAAGTTGCATTTTCATTAAAGAAAATAAATTTCTACCAAAGCGGATGAATTTATAAATCAAAAAGATAAATTTAAAAAAAATAGTTGAATTTTCTATTAAAAAAGATTCTCTTAAAACAGATGAATTTTTATTTGAAAGGAAAACAAATTTTTAAAAAATAGTTGAATTTTCATCCAGAAAAGATTCCAGTTGACTTTTCAAGATCAAAATATGAATTTTTTAATAAAAAATAAGTTTCTACGAACAAAATTGCATTTTTCATCCAAAAGACGAATTTTTTCAACCAAAAGGGATGAATTTTTAACAAAAAGTAAATTTTCTACGAAATAGTTAAATTTTTAACAAAACAGTAGAACTTTCAACCAAAAGTATGACTTTTAAACAAAATAGTTTTATTTTTAACCAAACAGTTGCATTTTTATCCAAAAAAGATGAAATTTCTCTCAAAACAGATG
>CAKNYM010050694.1:65471-93042 GCA_932195095.1 Andricus curvator
TTTTTCCTCGTTTCTGAATTTAACATATATATAAATATATACATATACATATATATATATATATAAATAGTAATTTATCATTGGCATGCTTACAATTACAATTAATTTATTGAGTAAATAATAGTTGAAACTATGATTATTTTACAAAAAACGTAAAAGTTTAAATCATTGACATTTTTTTATTTATGATATACTGTGAGATTGGTACGATTGGTACGAGATGTTTGATCTTTATACAATTTAACCTGACTTGCGATGATAGAAAAGTGCAGCATTTTTACATACCTTAATCCTAAAAATATCTTTTCCGAAATGCTCCTTAAAACACAACTCAAATTTATGAGCTTTTCAATAACCAATAATGTACACTATTTTCTTAGTTTATTATTTAGAATAATTTGAATGTAAAAATTACACGAATCAAAATAAAAAAAACACAACCTTTAACTTAAAACCGAGCTTAAAACAACTGGGAGACAGTCGCAGAGCTGCCAATTTTGACAGCGACATTTTTTGTAATTTTCCGATTATCTAATGTTGGTTATCTACTGTTGGAAAATGTATTATATAATAAAAAGTCCTCAAATATTTATAAACATTAAAGAAAGAACACATTTTGTAATAATAAATATTGTTCATTAAACTTCAAGCTTCGATTCTAATGAATAAACATGTCATAAAAATGTTTCATTAAGTTAACAATCATTACCATAGCTTCCTTACTCTTCAATAAAATTGATTAATATCATAGGTCAATCGCTTCGTCTCGAATCAACAGAACTTTTCTATTCTCGCATCAACTTTAAATTATGAGAATGAGAAAATTTTTATTATAAAAATCGATTTTAAAAATATATAAGTGACCATAACTTCCCTACTCTTTAATAAAATGTATAATATTGTAGGTCAATTGATTCATCTCGAACTAAAGAATCTTTTATATTCTTGCATCAACTTTGAATTATGTTGAAGAAAAAATTTTTACTATAAAAAACCGTATTTTCAAATATTATGCATTACCATGGCTTCCTTACTCTTCAATAAAATGTATTAATATCATAGTTCGATCGATTCGACTCGAATCAACACATGTTTTCTGTTCTTGCATCAACTTTGAATTATGTTAATGAAAAAAGTTTTACTAGAAGAAACCGATTTTCAACATATATAAATTACCATAACTTTCCTACTCTTTAATAAAATGTATTAATATCATAGGTCAATCCATTCGTCTCGAAACAAGGAATCTTTTACATTCTTGCATCAACTTTGCATTATGCTAATGAAAAAAGTTTTACTATAAAAAACCGATTTTTAAAATATTATTGAGTGCAGGCCTCACAGTCCCTATGGGGTAAAATATAGGGACCAAAGGGTACTTTTTGTCACGCTCAACAGAATGTAGGGTACAATAGGGGATATAGGGACCGGTCTGTGAGGCCTGTGAGTGCTAAAAAAAATGCAATAAATATTTTTAGAAATCCGGACAATTGCTTAGAAGATTGTATTAGACATTTTTAAATTGAGGAAGGTTTAATTAAATAAATTAAAATTTTTTGGAAAATGTTACCATTACAAAGCTTCCTCTATGAGGAAGCAAAATGAGCTATTTGTATAAATTAGTTAATAAATATACAATTATCAAGTTAGTATTAATTATTGTAGGTATTTTTTAAATCTGTTTAGAGTTTATACTTATTTAATTTTGAATGTGCCGCGCTAATCTCGAATGTATTCGATTAGTCTTCCGTTCGATTATTTGGCAACGAAAGGACGAAACGAAGAGAAGTTTGGAAAAGTGACGAACAGTAAACTGATAAACCGGTAAAGTCATGTGGATAAATCGCTTTAAATAATTTAAATTCACCTCGTTAATCATTTCAGCAAAGTTTTTAGACCGAAGTGAGGTGTTCATATCAAACTAGAATTATCCAGCTCTCTAAGATTTCCGACAGTGAACTCCGAGAAAGCGTCGAAAACTTTCTGGCATTATAACCTCACTTTTTTATACTTTGCTCCACGTGCCAAAAAACTTTTCAATCAAATTGTCGAATTCTCAAACAAAAAAAGATTAAAGTTCAATCGAATATTAGAATTTTCAAAGAAGCAATTTTTTAGAAAGCAGTTGATTCTTGATCAAAAAAGTTTATCTACATCCAAAAAAGCTATCTTTTCTACAATGAAAGCTGATTTTTCAATAAAATAGTAAAGTTATTAAGCTGAAAAGTCTAATATCCAGGGTGGCGATTCGGCGGACGATTTAAAATTCCCGGTCATTTCCCGGTTTTCCCCGGTCAAGTTTTTCAATTTTCCCGGTCAACTCAAAGTAACATATTTATATTTGCCGCAAAACGCAAACATTTATTTTAACTCATGACGCTCGTTCTAAACATCTTTTAACACAACAGAGCAAAACTGAAAAAAATACTTAAATTTTCCACTAAAAAATATCAATTTTTCACAAAAAATGGAATAGTTAAACTTTCAGTTGAAAAAATTAATTTTCAACAAAAAAAACGGATTTTCAACAAAAAAGTTCCATTTTCAACCAAAGTGATGCATTTTCAAATAAAATTATGAATCTTTATCTGGAATAGTTAAATTTGAAACCAAAAAGATAAATTTTCAACTAAAATAATGAATATTTAACTGGAACACTTGAATTTTCAACCAAAAAGACGAATTTTTAAAGAAGATTACATTTTAAATAAAAAGATTAATTTTTTACCCAAAAATACAATTTTTTAACCAAATACATTAATTTTTAAAGAAAGGTTTGAAGTTTTAATAAAAGAAGACAAATTTTCAACCAAATAGTTAACTTTTGAACTGAAAAAATAATAATTTTCAATCAAAAATGGAATAGTAACATTTTTAGTTTGAAAAATTATTTTTAAACCAAACATAAGAGTTTTCAACCAGAACAATGAATCTTTAACTGAAATAGTTAAATTTTCAAACCAACAAATTAATTAATGACCAAAACTTTAATAATTAAATTTCAAGTTAAAAAAATTAATGTTTAACCACAGATGAATTTTCAACAACGACTATGGAATTTTCGATTGGAATAAGTTACATTTTCAGTTAAAAAAATTACTTTCAACAAAAAAAAAAAAAAACTTTTAACAACAACAAAAACTAACTTTCAAAATAATAGTTACATTTTCAAACAAAGTGATGAATTTTCAAATAAAATTGTAAATATTTAACTCCACTAGTTGAATTTCAAACCAGAAAGATGAATTTCTAACTGAAATGATGAATCTTTAACTAGAATAATTGAATTTTTGACCAAAAAGATTAATTTTCAACCAAAAATTGAATAATTAAATTTTTAGTCAAAAATGAATGTTCAACCAAAGACATGAATTTTGAACTAAAATTATGAAATATTCAACTGGAATAATAGTTACATTTTCAGTTTAATAAAAATAATAATTTTCAACCAAAAAATATCCAAAGAAAAAACAAATTTTCAATCAGCAGCTCATTTTTCAACCACAGAAATGAATTTTTAATTAAAACGATGGATCTTTAACTAAAAAAAATTAATTTTTAACCATATAATTTTATTTCCAACCTAAAAGATGAATTTTCAACTAAAATGATAAATATTTGACTGGAATACTTGAATTTTTAACTGAACAGAAGAATTTTTAAACAAGAAGATTAACTTTAAAAGAAAAATAAGATAATTTTCTACCGAAAAATTTTCAATTAAAAAAGACAAATTTTTATCCAAATTGTGGAATTCCGAACTTAAAAATAATAATTTTCAACTCACAATGGAACAGTTACATTTTCATTTGAAGAAATTAATTTTCAACCAAACTGATGAATTGCCAACTAAAATGATAAATCTTCAACTGGAATAGTTGAATTTTATGCCGAATAGATGAATTGTCAACCATAAAGATTAATTGTCTACAAAAAAAGATGAATTTTCCACAAAGTACATACATTTTCAAACAAATAGTTTAATTTTTAAATGCAAAATATCAATTTTCAACCAAATAGTTGAATTTTCATAAAAAAAAAAATAATAACTTGATTTTCAAGAAAGTAGTTACATTTTCAACCAGAGATGAATTTTAAATTAAAATGATGAATCTTCAACCAAACAAATTAATTTTTAACAAAAGTTTAACTTTCAACCCAGTAGTTGAATTTTTAACTAAAAAACGATGAATTCGCAACGAACATTGTAAAAAAAATTTCTATTATAATTCAGAAATATTTCTTCTTTGAAATACTACTTCTACTCTGAATACTGCTTGAAGTACTTTTATTACCTAAAATTTAGGAGAGGGAACTTTCAAATTGTGACGAATTCTGACTTGGAAGAGGGATTTTTGAAAATTCCTTTCTTCTAAATCCGAATTATAATTCCTTTAAAAAATTCCCATTCCATGTAAAAAATTCCCTGTTCCAAGTGAAATTATATTTCTTGAATTTTTCTATAATCAGAAGTAAATTCCCGGTTTTTAAATTAAATTCCCGGTCATTTCCCGGTTTTTTCCCTGTCAATAAAATTTCAGGTTATTTCCCGGTCTTTCCCGGTTTCCCGGTCAAGTCGCCACCCTGAATATCATAGAAAACAGTGACTTTAAAATAAATAAATAAATTTTCAACAGAAAAGATCATTTTCAATAAAAAAGATACATTTTTAACAAGCTATTTTTCAACAAAATATATGAATTTTTAACAATATAGTTGAATTATCAACCAAAATGTTGAACTTTCAACCAACAAGAATAATTTTCTACCCAGAAAGACGACTTTTTAACAAAAAATATGGATCTTCTACCAAATCGTTGAATTTTCAACCAATCAGTTAAATTTTCAACAAACAAGATTAATTTTCTACCCAAAAAGACGACTTTTCAACACAATTCTTAAATTGCCTACCGAATAGTCGAATTTTTATCTCATAAACTGAAAATGGAATTGTTAAATTTTCAGATAGAAACTCTGATAAAAAATTAACTTTGAGCAAAAATACCAATTTTCCACGAAATTCTTACATTTTTAACCAGAAAAGATAATTTTTCGACCAATTTCTGCACGGGATGCAACCAACCAGGTTTCCAACAATGTATGCGAGATCTCGTGACTACGATTTTTTTAAAACCCAGTGGGCACAAAACCATGAACATCCCAAGAACGTCCTTGGGACGTTCCCAGAACGTCTAATGTCAGTCCAATGAACGTCTCTAAGACGTCCAAAGTCCTAAAGATGTTCTAAAGACGTCTTAAAGACATAGGTCGTTCTCAGGACATCTTTCGTACTGACATTGAACGTCTTGAAGGCATCCCTAGGATGTCCTAAAGACATGTTCCAAAATACGTCTTTGGGATGTCCCGAAGACGTCTCTAGGACATCCTTAATTTTTTTGCCCACTGGGAAGGGATTACAATTTAGTGAATGTTCTGCGTCCTGGATTGGTATTCCAATAAAAAGTATTAATTTGCGTTCATGGACGGATATTACCTTATAAAATCAAGTGAGATCCGCGTTCGGAAGACCTTGCAATTTTTTAATGTCGCGTGCTGACAAAGGATTAAATTTCTGGATGTTGTGCACTCCACACCTTCAAAGAGGATAAGGATCTTCAATATAATTAAAATAAACTCAAACCCCAGCTATGATTTTCCATTAAAGTTTTTTTTAATAGGGGTTATAAAGCAGTCTATAAAAATCGGCGTTATCAAATTTAAGGGACATTCACTTTCATTAGCGTTATGGCTTATAGCTTCAGTAGATCAGTACAAAAAGATAGTGATAGAGTTTTTTTTTTGAAAAATAAAAGCAACATAATCTTGCTTTATCTGAAAGTACAGCAATAACAATTATTTTGTTGACATGGCGAAGATCGATTCTGCTGCGTATGTTTCTGATTTAAAGGAAAATTATGTATGTTTAGTCTGATCACAACAGAGCCTTGTAAATCTTCACAAACATTTAGAATTGCGTTCGAAAAATGGGAAATAATTATCATCGGAAAAATTATGGCTTTTCGTGAACTTCGTCGATAAAGTTTTTGTCTATGACAGCATGTTTGAGAAGTTTTATAACAAAATTGAATGTTCTGTTGTTGATTAGACCAGCGTGGCCATAGGTTAGGGAATAAATGGAAATCAGTGAAAAGTCTTGAATTTATATTTTTTTTCAGTTGCTTCCTCCTGATGATTACATTTTTATTTACTATCATTGGCGTTTTCGTTGAAAATTCAACTGTTTTTTGAAAATTCATCTTTTTGGGTTTTACCTTAGACTATTTTGGTAGAAAATTAACTTTTTGTTTAAAATTCATATTTTTGTGTAGAAAAATCAACTGAAATCTTTCTTGGTTGAAAATTAAACTATTTTTTTTTAAATTTATCTTTTTTTGATTGAATTGAACTTTTTTTTAATAAAAATAAAAATACCACTTGATGGAAATATCTACTATTACAATATTCGTCGAAAATTCATCTTTTTCGATTAAAAATTAAACTATTTGGTTGATGGTAGAATCACTTTGTAAAAATTAATCATTTGTTTTTTGGAAATTCATGATTTTAGTGAAAAATTTATTACATTGATTAAAAACTAGTTTTGTTTTTTGTTGAAAATTTAACTATTCCAGATTCATCATTTTAATTGAAAATTATTCTTTTTTAATTGAAAATTCAACTATTTGGGTTTAAATCGAATTTTCATCAAAAAAAGTTCATTTTCAACCAAATAGCTGATTTTTTAACAGGAAAATATGAATTCTCAATAAAAATTGTAATACATAATTGATATTTCAGACAAAAAATATTTTTATTTGAAATCAAAAACAGGAGTATTTATAAAAAAAATTTCAACAAAATAGTTGAATTCTCAACCAAGAAAGTTTAATTTTTAACCAGTTGTCTTTTTCACCAAAGAACCAAAAGAAATTTAAAAATTATTATTTACTTTTTTATATATTTTTTACCTGATTCTCAAAAAAAAAATGTAATACTTGATACATAAATAAAAAAAGATATCAATTGTAAATAAAAAACATTCAAAATTCAAAGTTTAACCTATTTGTTATAAAATTATTTTTTTAGTTAAAGGTTCATCTCTTTGGTGGAAAATGTAACTATTTTGTTGAGAATTGTATTTTTTGGTAGAAAACTTCTTGGAACTTTTTGGTTGAAAATTAACTTTTGTGCTGAAAATTCATATTTTTGGTTTGAAAATTCAACTGGTTTACAGAAAATTTTGTCTTTTGGTTTGAAAGTTCAAAAATTTGAATGCAATTTTTCTCCCTGACTGAGAAATCTTTAATTGCTGACAATTCGTATTATTTGGTTGGAAAATTCAACCTCTGGGTTGAAAATTTAACTTTTTTAGTTGAAAATTCAACTATTTCGTTAAAATTTTGTGTACTTTGTAAAAAGTTCATCTTTTTGGTTTTAAAAATGATCTCTTTTGGTAAAAAAATATATATTTTTTCGAAATATAAATTATTGAAAAATGAGATATTTCGTCGAAATTTTTTTTTAAATTAATTTTTAAAAACTGAAGATATAACCACTCCAGTTGAATATTCTAAAATGTTAGTTAAAAATTCATCTTTTTGGTTGAAAATTCAATTATTCAGGTTAAAGATTTATCATTGTAGTTGAAAATTCATCTTTTTGATTTAAAATTCAATTATTCAATTATTTCAGTTGAAAAATCATCTCTTTGGTTAAAAATTAATTTCTCAAACTGAAAATTTAACTACTTGTTTTTTGATTGACAATTTATCTTTTTTAGTTAAAAATTCATGTATTTTGTTGTAAATTGTTTGTTTTTTTCAGTAGAAATTAATCTTCCTGGTTCAAAATTAATCTTTTTGGTTGAAAATTCGACTTTTCTAGTTAAATATTCATAATTGTAGTTGAAAATTTATCTTTTTGGTTGAGAATAAAACTACTTGGTTCAGTGTTGAAAATTAATTTTTTTTATTTAAAATGAAATTATTCCATTTTTGGTTGAAAACTGATATTTTTTAGTTCAAAATTCAACTATTTGGTTGAAAATTTATGTATTTTATTGAGAATTCGTCTTTTTTGGTAGAAACTAATCTTCCCGGTTGGAATCAAAATTTTTGGTTGAAAATTCTACTATTTCAGTTAAAGATTCATCATTTTAGTTGAAAATGCATCGGTTTAGTTGAAAATTATTTTTTTTTTAACTAAAAATTTAACTATTCCATTTTTGATTGAAAATTCATCTTTTTCGTTGAAAATTCAAGTATTCGAGGTGAATATTCATAATTTTAGTTAAAAATTAATTACTTTGGTTCAATTTTTTGTTGTTGTGAAAAATTAATTTTTTGAACTGTAAATTAAACAATTCCACTTTTGCTTGGAAACTGATCTTTTTTAGTTCAAAATTCAACTATTTACTTGAAAATTAATCTTTTTGGTTTAAAATCCATCTATTCCAGAAGAAGATACCTCATTTTAGTTGAAAATTAATCACCTTGGTTGAAAAGTTGTATTTTTTTACACTGAAAAATAAACAATTTTTGTTTATCTTGAATTAAACAAACTGATCTTTTTTAGTTGAAAATTTAACTATTTTGTTGAGGATTCATCTAATTCGTTGAAAAATAGTCTTTTGTGATAGAAAATTAATCTTTTCGGTTCAAAATTCAACTATTTTCATAAAAATTCGTCTTTTTTGATTGAATTGAACTGTTTTTTAATAAAAATAAATTTTTTTGGAAATTCATGATTTTAGTGAAAAATTTATTTCATTGGTTAAGAACTAGTTTTGTTTTTTGTTGATAATAATTTTTTAAATTCGAAAGTGAACTATTCCAGATTCATCATTTTAATTGAAAATTCAACTATTTGGGTTTAAATAAAAATTTCAACAAGAAAGTTCATTTTCAACCAAATAGTAGATTTTTCAACAGAAAAATATAAATTCTCAACAAAAATTGCAATACATAATTGATATTTCAAACAAAAAATATTTTTATTTGAAATCAAAAACAGTTGTATTCATAAAAAAAATGTCAACAAAATAGTTGAATTCTCAACCAAAACAGCTTCATTTTTAACCAGTTGTATTTTTAACCAAAGAATCAAAAGAAATCAAAAAAATATTATCATTATAAAATTATTTTTTTAGTTAAAGGGTCATCTCTTTGGTAGAAAATTTAATTATTTTTTTGATAATTGTATTTTTTGGTAGAAAACTAATCTTCTTGGTATGAAAGTTTCACTTTTTTGTTTAAAAATGCAACTTTTTGATTAAAAAATTAACTTTTGTGCTAAAAATTCATATTTTTGGTTTGAAAATCCAACTGCTTTACAGAAAATTCGTCTTTTGGTTTGAAAGTTCAAAAATTTGGGTACAATTTTTGTCCCTGACTGAGAAATCTTCAAAAAATTCGTTTTATTTGGTTGAAAAATTTAACTTCTGGATTGAAAATTTAACTTTTTTAGTTGAAAATTAAAATACTTGGTTGAAAATTTATATATTTTGTTGATAATTTGTCTTTCTGTTGAAAATTAATTTTTTTACACAAAATTTAAGTTTTCCATTTTTCGTTAAAAAAGTAACTTTTTTAATTGAAAATTCAACTATTTCTTTGAAAATTTGTGCATTTTTTTTTAAATATGTCTTTTTGGTTTGAAAATTCGTCTCTTATGGTATCAATTTAATCTTTTTTATTTGAAATATAAATTATTACATTTTCTGTTGATAATTTATCTTTGTAGGTTGAAAATTCAACTATTTGGTTAAAAATGAAACTGCTTGATTGAAAATTAAATTCTGTTGTAAAAATTCATATTTTTAGTTTGAAAATTCAACTATTTTACAAAAATTCGTCTATTGGCTTGAAAGTCAAACAAACTTTTTTAATTGAAAATTCAAGTACTTGGTTGAAAATTCATCTGTTTGATTTAAAATTTGACTATTTTGTTCAAAATTCCATTTTTTTTAAATTAATTTATTTTACACAAAATGTAGCTTTTCCTTTTTTTTAAATGTATCTTTTTTTAATTGAAAATTCAACTATTTCTTTCAAATTTTTTGTATTTTGTTGAAGATTTGTCTTTTTTGTTTTAAATCTCTTTTTTTTCAAAAATGTAATCTATTTTGTTTGGAATTTCAATTATTACATTTCCTGTTGAGAATTCATCTTTTTGGTTCAAAATTCAAGCATTTGAGTTAAATATTCATAATTTTAGTTGAAAATTAATCACTTTGGTTGAAAATTTGTTTTTTTTTTTGTGAAAAATTAATTTTTTTAAACTGTAAATTAAACAATTCCATTCTTGGTTGAAAACTTATCTTTTTTAGTTCAAAATCAAACTATTTAGTTGTAAATTCATCTTTTTAGTTGAAAATAAAACTACTTATTTCAAATTTTAACTCCTCAGTCAAAAATTAATTTTTTTGGTTTATTATTCATCTATTCCAGAAGAAGATTCATCATTTTATTTGAAAATTAATCACTTTGGTTGCAAAGTTGTGTTTTTTGTGGAAAATTAATTTTTTCAACTGTTAATTAAACAATTTTTTTAAATTTTAAATTAAACGAATTGATCTTTTTCAGTTCAAAATACAAAGAAATCATCTATCTTGTGAAAAATGCAATATTTTTACTTAAAAGATTAGCAATTTTGAGATAATAAAAATTTGTTTGAATTATTATTCAAAGTCATTTGAATAACCCCCTACTATGAAAAATTATACCTGGACAAAACCTAGAATTGCCAGGGAATTTTTTTCTAGGATCTGAGTAGACACCCTAAAAGAAAAAAAATTCTGGGAATTTTAAAAATGAAGTTATACGGCGACCCTGATTAGAAATTTTTTTATTTTGGAATTGTCAAATAGATTTCTTTCTAGTAATTTTGGAAAATATGAGTAAATAATGTAATTATAGTAAATAAAGTAAATAAAATTTGCTCTACTTTAAAATTTCGGGGCGCGCCTTGAGTCTTGAGATAAAGCAAGTAGAGGTTGTAACGAGTGAGAACTTTCTCTACAGTCGGAACAATCAGTGTCCTTGCGATTGGAATTTCAAGCGAACAAAGGAACGAAAAATTTAAAGAATCTAAAAAAAAAAAAAAAATTCTAGTCAGCAATTATCTAGCGTACTCGAAACAGGGCGAGTCATTGCATGCAAAAGTAATGGTTCCACATGTGACGTGGAACGAAGAAACCAGCCTTACTCAAAAATAAACGATAGAAATAAATAAAAATCATATTGTATTTTCATGTTTTATTAAGACTTATAAAAAAAATTGAAAAATGCCTGGAACCGGAAAATCGATTTTTCGGTCCTAAGGCTGGTTTCTTCGTTCCACGTCACAAGCTCTCAGTACCCAATTAATTATGGAACCTAGTCCCGGTGATCGTTCTTTAATCAGACACTCACGTGGTCTAAAAAAAAAATAAAATTATAGCTACATTGACGTCACTTTAATTTGTTGATTGTTGTAAATTATTCACTGCGATTTTATGAATGGCAAGTATAATTTAATAAGCAAAGTAAACAATCAGAATAAATATGTATTCTAAATTAAAGAAGATGATCCAATGGCGGAAAGATTGTTTTCATTCTAAATTTCAAAGGCCAGGGCTTGTAAATCTTAGAATTTGTTCTGTAAACAATGTTTTTATCAAACGAATTTTAGAAGAGAAATTTAATTATCTGAAATCAAGATCAGTGTTGGGTAATTTACTTTCTTGAAGTTAAACTTCTTTTGGGAGGGCAATAAATGAAAAAAAACGAGAGAACGGACGGATATCTCTCTATCTCTCTCTTAAAAATAAATATACTTTCTATACCGCCTCTTTATTCGCGATATCCCCACTACTGCCATTGTATACTTTCCATACCTCCTCCCTTTGTTCGCGTCACCCTTTTATGCGGCGATTCGCAATTAGTCTGAAGACAATTCTTCTATATCCCCACTACTGCCACGCTAAGCAAACTATGTATATGCTCTCTCTCTTCTCTCATTCTGCCCTCTTTTAATATGCAATCTCCTCAAAACTCATGATGATTTCTCCGAAAAATTTCAAATTTAATTCATCCCACTACTGCCGTGTGTCCCCACTGCCACTCACTGGTTTTTTTTAGTAACTAGTTACAGTAACGTTACTTGTAACTGTAATTTGTTACAGTTACTTTTTCACTTCCCTAAATTTATAATTCATAAATCCAGATAACTGACATTCATAAAAACTTAATTAAAAAAGAATCAGATATTAGTTAAAGTAAATAAAAAATACACAATATATTTCGGCAAGTCAACAACAATGTATATTTAGAATTAATTCAAATTCCGCATTATTCAGCAGGATTGTTAATTTTTGAACAAAATACATGAATTTTCGATCAAATAGCTGAATTTTTATACCGAAAATATTAATTTTCAACCAACTCGTTGAATTTGCAATCATTTTCAAAACAAAAAACGGAATTTTCAACAAGAGTTAAAATTACAACAAAAAAGTTAATTTTCAACCAAATAGTTGAATTTGCTAAAAAAAAACTAATTTGAAACGAAATAGTTGAATTTTCAACCAAAGAAATGAATTTTCAACTAAAATCGTGAATCTTCAACCAAATAACTGAATTTTTAACAAAGTAGTTCACCTTGTTAAATTTTCAACCAGAAAATACGAATTTTCAATAAAATAGGTGAATCCTCTACTGAAATTTGTTTATTGAAAATGATGAATTTTCAAAAAAAAAAAAAAAAACAATGTTAAACAAAAGAGTTTAATTTTCAAGCCAAAAGGATGAATTTTCAACAAAAAAGTTACTTTTCAACAAAATAGTCGGACTTTCTACCTAAATAGTTAATTTTTTAACAAAATACATGAATTTTTAATCAAATAGTTCAATTTTCATACCGAAAATATTAATTTTCAACAAAAAACTTAATTTTCAAAGAAGTAGTTGAATTTTCTACCATTTTCAAAACAAAGAGACGAATTTTCAACAAAAAAGTTTAATTTTCAAAAAAATGTAATTTTCAACCAAATAGTTGAATTTTCTACAAAAAAACGAATTTGAAACAAAATAGTTCAATTTTCCACCAAGAAAATGAATTTTCAACTAAAACTATAAATTTTCAACCAAGTAACTGAATTTTGAACAATTCATTTTTAATCAAAAGAAATAAATTCTCAACGAAATTAATTATTTACCGAAAAAGAGGAATTTTCAAAAAATGAATTGAGTTTTTAACCAAAGAGATTAATTTTCAAATAAAATGATGAATCTTCATGTAACTGGAATAGTAAAATTTAAACTTAAAAAGAATTTTGAACCAAAAAACAACAAAAAGATCAATTTACAATAAAAAATGGAATTGTTCAATTTTCAGTTAAAAAAAATTAATTTGCAACAAAAACGTTACATTTTCCATAAAAAAAGTTTAATTTTCAACCAATGAGATGAATTTTCAACTGAAATGAAAAATCTTCAACCAAAAAAATTACTTTTTAACAAAATTGTCGAATTTTCTACAAAGTAGATTCATTTTTAATCAAAAGAAATAACTTCCCAATAAAATTAAGTTTTTACCGAAAAAGCGGAATTTTCAACAAAATAGTTAAATTTTTAAGCAAGAAAATTAATTTTATGATCATTTTCCAATTAGTGAAATTATCAACTGAAAAAGATAGATATTCATTTAAAAACGGAATAGTTAAATTTTCAGTTAAAAAAATTAATTTAGAAAAAAAATTTTTTTTTTAACAATATAGTTTAATTTTTAACCCAAAAAGACGAATTTTCAATAAGTAAGTTATAAAAGTAGTTTAATTTTAAACCAAGTAGTTAATTTTTCAACAGAAAAATGAAATCTTAACAAAACATGTAATATTTACTATTGCAAATTTTTTTTTTAAATTGTAAATAAAGAACAAGGTTTAATTCAACCAAAAAAAAAACGAATTTTCAACAAAATTGTTGAATCCTCAATCAAAACAAAATAATTTTCAACTTAGCAGTTGCATCTTGAACCGAAAGATGAATTTTTAAACAAAAAGATTAATTTTCTACCAAAAAAGACGAATTTCCAACAAAATGCATGCATTTTCAAGCAGAAAAGATCAATTTTCAATTCAAAATATCAATTTTTAATTCAAAATGAAATATTAATATTTCAGTTAGAAAAATTAATTTTCAACGAAAAATGAAACGAACTTTCATTAACATAGAAAAATTTTCAACCATAGGGCTGAATCCTTCATAATTTTTTTTTAACGAATTAGTTCAACTTTCAATCAAGTAGTTGAATTTTTATTTTATAAAACTGTTTAAAATTAATTTTATATCAAAAAGTCGATTTTTTATCCAAGAAGATTAATTTTCTACAAAAAAGATGAATTAACAACAAAATACATGAATTTCCAACCAAATACTTGAATTTTTAATTTAAAAAATTAATTTTCAGACATATTGAATAGTTGAACTTTAACCTAAAAAAGATAAATTTTCAACTGAAAATGGAATAGTTTAATTTTCAGTTAAAAAACATTTTTCAACGAAAAATGAAACAAATTTTTATCGAAATTGTTAAATTTTTAACCGAAAATAAGAAAAATTTAATAAATAAATAAGATTTTAAAAGTACACCTTCAAAATTGAATAACTTTTTATTTGAAAAATGTTTCAAGGAATTGAAAATTTTAAACTCAACTTAAAAAAAAGCGATTACGAATTGAAAGGCTGACAATTGTGCAATTTCAAATATTTGAATCACAGCAATCTTGTTTTGTATTTTTTTATAAATTTTTTTTCAATGTAATATCTTAAAACTGTGCGATTTTTAGTCGCAGATTTCAAAAAACGATTGATTTAAAATTAAAAAATATTTGATTGGAAGATTTCAAGAATTAAATTATAATACTAAATAAAGCGTTTACGATTAAACAATTTGAAATTAAAAAGTTAAAAATTATGTTTTTTAAAATCAAAATAGATAAAAATAAATGTATCTAAAATTGATACCTCAGTAATTGAATAACTGGTTTAATGTGTAAGGGTTATTTTAGAGTTCTGAGTTATAAGTTCCAATTTTGCAATTAAAAATAAAATCGTGGCATTTTGAAAAGTATACTCAACAATTAAATTTTTTTTGATTTTTAACGATTTAAATTTACTTGAAATAATTGGGATGAGTCAAAAATCGCTGAAAATAGCGTCACGTAACCTGCGGGTGGTCGTGCGGTCTCACAGACCGCACCATCCTTCTGATATGTGGGTCCCTCCCTCGACTAGTGTACAGAATTTTTAATAATAAGAGTTCATAGAATTGATTAATTTCTCACTTATTCCAATTCTTTTCATATATATGTTTAAGTTAGGTAAAAAAACTTCTTTAATTACTTAATTAGATATAAACCCAGCAGGTGCGGTATAGGATTGTGTCTAGCAACATGTCCAGGATCCTCCGAGGATCGTGCTAGCAACATGTCCAAGATCCTGCGAGGATCGTGCTAGCAACATGTCCAAGATCCTCCGAGGATCGTGATAGCAACATGTCCAGGATCCTCCGAGGATCGTGTCCAGCAACATGTCCAGGAGCCTCCGAGGATCGTGTCCAGCAACATGTCCAGGATCCTCCGCGTTTCTTCTAAATTAATTTTCAACTGCGAATATATACAGCTGTCTGTGAGACCGCAGATCTCGTTAAAGGTTAACGATTTTTCTCTTTTTTTTTCCTCAGAGAGAAGAAGTTCAACATCATTGTTCTTTAAGTTGATGTTTATTACTGTGATTATTTTTATTCTTAGCATTTGTGTACCTTCAATTTTGGAAGTATGTAATCAGGAATTACGCGAGGATAATAAGGAAATCGAAATAAAGCATTTATTCTGAAAGATCAAGTCGCAATAACTTCAAAATAAATTCAAAGGTTCCTTTGTCGGTGCAGGCTCCATTGCAGGATCATGTAGTTTCCTTCACCAAATTCTTGCATAGGAACCGTCAAGATTACCTGTGCAGGTTCGTGTGCAGGATCGTGTCCAGCAACATGTCCAGGATCCTCCGAGGATTGTTTCTAGCAACATGTCCAGGATCCTCCGAGGATCGTGCTAGCAACATGTACAGGATCCTCCGAGGACCGTGCTAGCAACATGTCCAGGATCCTCCGAGAATCATGTCCAGCAACATGTCCAGGATCCTCCAAGGATCGCGTCTAGCAACATGTCCAGGATCCTCCGAGGATCGTGCTAGCAACATGTCCAGGATCCTCCGAGGATCGTGTCCGGCAACATGTCCATGATCCTCCGAGATTCCTGTACAGGAAGTTTCAGCTGGGGATATACAGGGTTTGTATAAAAAGTATCGGGAAAAGTTTCGGAAAAACAGATTTATTTCAGATATTGCTACAAAACCTTAAAATTATTCAAAGTACATCCGTTGAGCGTCAAAACACTGTTGCCAGCGGCTTTTCGACGACTCGAAGGCTCCCTGGTAGGCGGATTCCGGAAGGTCCTTAAGGGTACGCGTGCAAGCTTCTTTGACGGCACTTAGGGTCCCATGGTGGTGTCATTTGAGTCAGGATTTCACTTTTGGGAATAGAAAAAAGTCTGCTGGGGCCAGTTCGGGACTGTAAGGGGTTTGAGGAATCGTCTCGACTCCGTTTTTCGTCAGGTTCTCGGTCACCTTGGAGCAGGTGCGACGATTCTCCAACCCCCTTACAGTCCCGACTTGGCCCCAGAAGACTTTTTTCTATTCCCAAAAGTGAAATTCTCCCTCAAAGGACACCACCATGGGACCCTAAGTGCCGTCAAAGAAGCTTGCACGCGTACCCTCAAGGACCTTTTGGAATCCGCCTATCAGTGAGCCTTCGAGTTGTGGAAAAGCCGCTGGCAAAAGTGTTTCGACGCTCAAGGGATGTACTTTGAAGAATTTTAAGGTTTTGTAGCAATATCTGAAATAAATCTATTTTTGCAAAACTTTTCCCGATACTTTTTATACAAACCCTGTATACAACGGTGTGTGAGACCGCAGTTCTCGTGAAAGGTTAACGATTTTTTTTTACCTTAGGGAGAAGAAGTTCAACAACATTGTTCTCTAAATTGATGGTTATTACTGTGATTATTTTTATTCTTAGTATTGGTATATCTTCATGAAGTGCTGATGCACTGATGCATTTTGAAAGTGAATAATCAGTAATTCCGTGAGAATGATACGGAAATCGAATTGAAGCATTTATTCTGAAAGATCAAGTACTGGGCTTTTCCGACTCCTTTTTCGACGGAAATACACAATTAGAAGAAGAGCATATGTAGCATACAAAGTCTGCGGAGCGCAGATGAAAGCCTGCAGGAAACTGGATTATTTATTTTATTTGAAGAATCCGCGAATTGGCTCTTTGCTTTCGTCATTGCTCCACTTGCTACGTGGAATTACTTCGTTAGTAAACATAGACGAGTTCAAGTTGAGAGGGTGGTTTACAATTACGTCATATGATGAATCGTATAAAACGTAATCACAAAGCCATTCGTAAATTGAGCATCATCTATTCGTTGAACCATAAAAAAAAATATTTTACTGTTTTTCTTCTAAAAAGCGAGAGAAAAAAAGGAATTTCAATGTGAGAGTTTAAGGAATAAAAATTGTTCAGAAAAACGCTTGTTTAAAAAAATAACTATTATTTCTAAAAAAAATTTGGAAAATAAAATCCAATCAAAGAAGATTGTAGAGCATCTTTCAATAAATAAAAACAAGTTTAGATCATCAGAGTTGAATAAAAATTTCAACTTTTATCTAAACTTGAAGTTGAAATACAAAAACTCGTGTAACTTTTGTTAAATAAACAATTTCAGTCGATTAAATTTTTTCTAGAATATATTTAGGGGTCATTAAAAATATCGTAAAGAGTTGATATTTTTATCAAGAAAAGATCTTCATTTTAAGTTAGGAACAGTTGAATTGAACCAAAAAAAAAAATCGAATTTTCAACAAAATAGTTGAATCCTCAACCGATCTAGATTTATTTTCAACAAAAGAGAATTTCCAAAAAGACGAATTTCAAATACTGGTTAACGTTTCAACCAAGAAAGATTTTTTAGTCAATAAAAAAAAATAATTTCATCAAAAATGTTGAATTTTCAAGTTAAAGAAAACACTTGAATTTTCTACTAAATAATTGAATTTTCAACCAAAAAAGATGAATTTCGAACCAGGAAGATTAATTTTCTACCAAAAAGGATACATTTTCAATCAACGCATACAATTTTTAACCAAACAGTTAAATTGTAAAACAACAACAATTTTTCAGTAACTAAAGAAAAAAAAATTTACCCAAAATGTTGAATTTTCAACCAAAAAAGATGAATTTCGAATCAGGAAGATTAATTTTCCACCAAAAAGGATACATTTTCAATAAATGCATACAATTTTTAAACAATTAGTTGAATTTTAAAACAAGAACAATTTTTCAGTAAATAAAGAAAAAAAAATTTAACCAAAATGTTGAATTTTCAAGCCAAATAGACAAGATTTCTACAAGACAGTTTATTTTTTAACAAAATAATTTAATTTTAATCTGAAAAAGATGAATTTGCACCAAAGAAAATAACTTTTTTACCAAAAAGGCAAATTTTTAACGATTTAGATACATTTTCAATCAAGTAGTGGAATTAACTACCAAAAACATTTTTTTAAACAAAATACAAAAATTCTTAACCAAAAAGAAAAAATTTTCATTGAATTACATGAGTTTTCTACTAAATTGATACGAAATACCGAATTATCGAAAAATACCGAAAATATGCATTTCCGACAAAAAACTTAAATTTTAACCAAGCAGATGAATTTTCAAACAAATAGTTAAATTTTTAATTAACAAATTAATTTTTAAGAAAGTAGTTTAACTTTGAACAAAAATATTTTTATTTTAAATAAAAAAACAGTCGAATTTAACCAAAAAAGACAAATTTTCAGCAAAATATTCTCGAAAATATTTGAATTTTTAACTTAAACAGATTAATTTTCAACCAAACAGTTGCATTTTTAACAAAAAAATTGATTTTCTCTAAAAAAATTCGAATTTTCAACAAAATACATACATTTTGCACCAAAAGGATTAATTTTCTACCAAATAAGATGAATTTTTAACAAAATACACGAATTTACAACAAAATAGTTCAATTTTCAAGTAAAAAATTTAATTTTTAATAAAAAAACAAATTTATAACAAAAAATTAAATTTTCAGCCAGTGAAATAAAATTGTAACTGAAATGATGAATCATTAATTTAAAAAATGGATTTTTAACAAAGTAATTCAACTTTTGACCAAATAATTGCCTTTTCTAGCAAATTTTTGAATTTTCTACTGAATTGTTGCATTTTTAAACCAAAAACGACAAATTTTGAGAAAAATACATCAATCTTTAACCAAATAGTTGAATTTTCTACCAAGAAGATTATTTAAAAACAGACGAATTACCTACAAGAAATATTTCATTGTCAACCTAAAAATATGCATTTTCAAAAAAAAAAAAATTTTAACTAAACAGACGAATTTTCAATTCAACAAATAATTTTTTAAGAAAGTAATTTAACTTTCAACCTAAAAATATGAATTGTCAACAAAAAATATAATAGTTGATATTTCAAACAAAAAATATTTTTCAGAAATTCAACAGTCGACTATTCAACTGGAAAATAAATTTATTTTCAACTAAAGTTGAAATAATAATGATAATATTTTAAATAATAATAATAGTTAAAATAAAAATTTAAGTTCATTTTTAATACTTTAAAAATATTACGCTAGAAAAACTTTTTGATTTTGGACTACACAAAGTATTTTCAGGCCCTGAAGAAATAATAAAATTTTACGTTTCTAAAACTAAATACTTATCAGAACTTATAAGAAAGAACCCTTTTTTTAGTTCTTCTAGACTATTTAAAATTAAATATTAAATTAATTGAATTATTAAATTAAGTATTTAATAATCAATAAATATTTTATTAAATAGTCTGAAAGAAGTCGAAAAAATAAGGTTTTTTTCGCTTATAAATTGCAATTTTTTGTTTCACAGACGGTAAATTAAGAATATTTTACATCTCGAATTTTTTTTTATATACAAATACTTATTGATTTTAACCAATTTTATTTTCTGAAACTAATTTCATTAAGGTTTCACGTTTACTTAATCAACAGAGTTCATTCCTAAATTTTCAACTGAACAGATTTCAAGGAAATCCCGAATTTTGTCGAATGCGTCACTAATGCGTCACTAATGTGTTTTGCGATTGTCTATGTACGTATCCTTAAAGTTCAATTAAAAAAAAAAATAAATAAAATAAAATAAAAGTTATGGACCATGAATGGTTACCAATTCTTGACATTATCATCTCATCTCTGGGTAATTTATTTGCATTGTATTTTTTTTTGCTTCCTTCTAAAGATTATATTTTTAGTTAAAAATTTTATTATTTGATTGAGAATTCAATAATTTTGTTTAAAAAGTCACACCTTTTGGTATAAAATGAACTTGGTTTTTGCAAATTCATATTTTGGTCTTGATAATTAAAACTCAATCTTTCTTCTTGAAAATTGAACTATTTTTTTGAAAATTCATCCTTTTGGTTTGAAAATTCATCTTTTTTGGCAGAAATGTAATCTTTCTTGTTTATAAATTCAACTACTTGATTGAAGGCTGAACCACTTTGTTAAAAAAAATTTTTGTTGTTGTTGAAGATTTATCATTTTAGCTGAAAATTAATTTTTATCTTTCCGATTACTTTTTTCTATGATGCTTTGCAAATATCCAAGAAAGGTTGAACCACTTTCTTAAAAAATCATTTTTTTCTTGACGCTTCATTTTAGCTGAAAATTAACCTCTTTGATTGAAATTCGTGTTTACAGTCAACAATTAATTTTGTAAACTGGAAATTCAACTATTCCAGATAAAGATTCATACTTAATACTTCGTTATTAGACTCATAAAAATATTATAAAAAGAAAAAAACCAATTTTGAAATATGAATTCACTGGCAGCCCTGAAATCGAATTGGATATGCAAAAAAAAATCATCGAAACGAAAATTGAGGTAAAAATTGATTGAAAATCCTCTGCTGCAACGTGATATGGGTGGAAAGTAAAAATGAATAAAACATATCGAAATTAGGAAGGATGGAAGCTGAATAGAAATCTGTGCACGATTCAGGAGAATCGCGGAAACCGGGAAAACGGGATGCATTTCTGTTGGTACACTCAAATCGATTTGCGTTAACTAGAGCAAGTTACGTTATTGTGTATTCTGTCTGCGTCAACCTGCGTGATGGATATGGGTACACATGTGGAAAGCAGTGCATTTTCCGCTAGACTTGAGAATTTAATTGCTGATGGCGTTTCAATTCAATGACTGGGAAAAGTTACTTCTCGCAAACTGCGTTCATTTAATCCTCATCAGTACCTAGTCCTTCAATAGGATATTAAATTAGAGTTCAGAATTAACAATTTGAGAGATGACTAACTAATAATATATTACATTAACAATAAACTAGTTCGGTATCAAACCTCTACCCTCATCAGGCCTATTCAGGGAAAACCTGGAAATCAGGAAAGAACAAGTATTTCTGTTAAAAAGAATTTAAAGCATTTATTGTTTAAACAAATATACATCATGATTAATACATATATTTTCACAAAAAACATTCTAGAGTGAAATAAACATACTTTTTTTAAATTACAGAGTTGCTACAGGTCAGGCAATTCGAGTTATTAATATTTAAAGAGCGACATTCCAGTCGAATGCTTCTGCCGCGCAGCAGCTAAGCGGGCAGTGCATGCATTGTCATTACACAATGCAGCGCTGCAACGCTGCAGTTGATGAATAAATGATTGGTACTATCAGACACTGATGTACAATTCTACTTTTCTTTTTGGACACTTTTGTTGTTGAGAGAGTTTATTACGATATTCCTCATCCAGCATTAATAGAGTTACATGTAGTGTGCAAAAATAGTTTCTCTAAGCTTTTAATAAGTGCCTGTAAACAACAATTGACCACTTGATAATCAGATTACCACGGCTTCCTTGTTGTATAATTGGGCCATCAGCGCTATGCCAAAAGTAAAATTCATTTTTTGTGCCACAAGTGAGTATGAGAACCATGCGAAATTCCTTAGCGATTTTTTTTTGAAAGCTCAGACAATTGATGGTACGAGAGAATTTCATTCCTTCATACCGATCAATAACCATCAAATCCGTTGCAAAATATATTCTGCTGCTCCTGACATAAAATCAAAAATATAATCTAGATACAAAAATCTGCTTCTGAACAAAAATATTCTAAGCGGGAAAGAAAAATAATGTAAACAAGAATGCCCGATACTGCAGCGTTGCAACAGTGCATTGTGTAATGACAATGCATGCACTGCCCGCCTAGCTGCTGCGCGGCATATGCATTCGACTGGAATGCCGCTCTTTAAATATTCATAGCTCGCGAACCAGATGAGTGTCCATCAAGTTTTTTTTTTGAAATGAAAGATAAAAGAACAAGGAATATTATTTTCAAAAAAAATAAAAAATAAAAAATAGCGAAATCCGTCAAAAATCGAATCAAAACATTGTTTTCAGTTTTTTTCAAAATTTGTTTAAATCCGTTGGCCAAAAAATATTAACCATGAAGTACTACAACAAAAATGAGTTTCATTGGAATCGATGATATGGCTGCCAAGATTGATATTTCTGACGTGGAAAGCGTCAGTTGGAAGTGGAACTACTTTGTTAAAAATTCATTTATTTGGTCGATGATTCATCATTTTAGTTGAAAACCCTTTCTTTTGTTCAAAATTTAATTACTTTCTTGAAAATTATGATTTCTAGATTAAAATTAATTGTTTTATCTGAAAACTTAAGTCGTATACATGTTTGGTTCCAAATTTATCTTTTCAAGTTGAAAATTCAAATATTTGGTTTAAAATTCCTGTATTTTAATGAAAAATCAAATTTTCTGATAGAAATTTAATCATCTTGGTTGAAAATTTACTTCAATTTCATTGAAAATTTTTTTACTGAAAATTTAACTATTTGTTGAAAATCCGTCTTTTTCTGTAAAAGAGTACTCTCATTAGTTGAAATTTCATCTTTTTGTTTAAAAAATAATTTCTTTGTTGAAAAATTCTTTTGTTTTTTGTTTGGAAATTTATATTACTGACTGAAAATTATCCTACCTTATTTTTGGTAGAAAATTTATCATTTTAGTTTGAAATGCACTTTAACTATTACATTTTTGTAGAAAATTTACCTTTTTTGATAGATATGTAATCTTTTTCGATAAAAAATTATATGTTTAATTGAAAATTGAACTATTATATTTTTTTTAAGCATTCATTTCTTTCATTGAAAAAAAATGTTTAGTTGAAAATTCGATTTTTTTTTTGTTGATAGAAAATTCATCGTTTGTATTGGAAAATCCACTATTTGGACAAAATTTGATATTTTTGGTTGAAAATTCATTGCGATTTAAAAATAATTTCTTTGGTTGAAAATTTGTTTCTTTTTAGTTGAAAATTAATTTTTTTAACTGAAGATATAACTATTCTATTTTCGCTTGAAAATTTATATTTTTGAAATATTATATTCTTGGTTTGTAAGTTTATCTTTTTTAGTTTAAAATTGAATTATTTTGTTGAGAATTCATTTTTTGGTTGAAAATTGATTGTCTTAACTGAAATTTTAATTCTTCTGTTTTTGGATAAAAACTCATTTTTTTGTTATGCAAAAAAACTATATTTTTTTGAAAATTCGAAATAAGTAAATTTAAAAAAAATTAGTTAACTTTTAACTAAGTAATTGAATATTCAAACAAAAAATATGAATTCTGTACAAAAATGTAACAGTTTTACAGAAAATTCCACTTACGGCTTTTGTGTTGAAAAATTTGGATAAACTTTTTTTCGTTGACTATTTTATTGAGAATTCGTTTTCTTTTTGTTGAAAATTAATATTTTTCACACAAAATTTAACTTTTCCATTTTCGGTTGAAATTTTTTTTTAGTTGAAAATTTAACTATTTGTCTGAAGTTTTTTGTATTTTTTGAATTTTCGTTTTATTTTAAAATTCAACCCTTTTGGTAAAAATTTAATATTTTTTGCTTGAAATAACATCTATTGTATTTTCTGTTGAGAATTAATCTTTTTAGGTTGACAATTCAACTATTTGGGTAAAAATTCAAATATTTTGTTAAAATTTTCATTATTTTGTTGGAAATTTCTGAAAATTATATTTCTAGTGAAAAATTGCATTATTTTATCGAAAATTCAATAATTATGTTAAATTATGTTAATAATTCAATCGAAATCTTTCTAGGTTGAACATTTTACTATTTTTTTTTAAATTCATCCTTTTGGTTTAAAAATTCATCTATTTTGCTTCAAATTTCCACCACTTTGTTAAAAAATCATCTTTTTGTTAAAGCTTCGTCATTTTAGATGGAAATTAATCTCTGGTTGAAAATTATTTTTTTTTGTTGAAAATTAACTTTTTCAATTGAAAATTCAATTATTAATGTTTATTTTTTAGTTCTGTTGAAAACCTTTTTTTTTGTTAAAAATTAATTTTTTTCTTTGAAGATTAATTTCTTTTTTTTATTCTTTTTAATTAACTTTTTTATCTGAAAATGTGACTTTTCCATTTTTGGTAGAAAATGGATATTTTTTTGTTAAAAATTCATTTTTTCTAGTAGAAAACTGATTCTATTGGTGGAAATTTCCTCTTTTTTGGTTAAAAATGTAACTCATTGGTAGAAAATTCTACTGTTTAACCGAAAACTTGTCTTTTGGATAGAAAGTTTAACAATTTGGATGAAATTTTTGTCTTTCTTCACTGAAAAATCATTATTTGTTTAAAATTTGTATTTTTGGATGGAAAATTCAACTTCTGGGTTGAAAGTTAAACTAGTTTGTTAAAAAATTTATTTATTTTTTGGTTTGAGATTCATCATTTTAGTTGAAAAATAATCTCTTTACTTGAAAATTAAAATATTTTCTTGTAAATTCGTTTCTTTTGTTTAAAAAAAATATATTTTTTTTACCAAAAATTTAACTTTTTTACTTTTGGTTGAAAATTAATCTTTTCTAGTTGAAAATTTAACTATTCGCTTAAAAATTCGTGTATTTTTTTGAAAATTCTTTTTTGGCCGAAAATTAATCTTCTTGATTGAAAATTCGTGTTTTTGATCTGAAAATTAATCTCTCTTGGTACAAAAATTTTACTTTTTAGGTTGAAATATCATCTATTATATTTTTGTTGAGAATTCATCTTTTTTGGTTAAAAATTCAACTATTTTGTTGACAATTTAATTATTTTATTCAAAATTCACCTTCATATTTTATAGTACAAAAGTCATTTTTTGTGATTGAAATAAATAAATAAATTAGACATTTTAAAATTTTTTGAAATCTTCTAATTTAATTTGAAATTCTTAAATTTTAATTTGACATTTTTTAGTTTGAATTAAAATTCTTTTATTCCTTTTATAAAGGATTCGTATTTCAAAAATTTTACAAGATTGATATTCCGGTCTTTGAATATAAATTCTCAGGGGAAATAAAAATTGGCCAGGGAAAAATCATGGAAAAATCAGGAAATTTTGAAAATAAAGTTTTGCGGCCACCCTAAATTACAGGAAAAAATTACAAATCGTCAAGAGTAAGATCTTACACAATAATGGTAGCAATATAAAGAATAATTTATCATTATTATTTATTTATTCTAGGAGAAACAAAATTAAATGACTGATTAAATTAAATAAATTTTATTTAATTCTCCAACACTATTATTTATTTAATTTAATGTATAGAATTCCTGAAAATAAAAACAAGAATCCAACGACCAAATTTGGACAACCACCATAAAATTCTCCTTTTGTAAGTAAAAAAAAACTTTTCCTTAAAAAAAAAAAAAAATTTTCTTTGGACAAAAATAAAAAAGAGGAAAGAAAAATTAGAAGGCAACCAACCAAATCCCCTTTCTTCTCTTTTTTCATTTCTTTCGTCGTTTAAAAGATATTTGGTTGGTTGCCTTCTCATTTTTCTTTTCTCTTTTTTATTTTTTTCAAAAGAGAAAATTTTTTTTTTTAAGGAAATTTTTTTTTTTAGATTGCAATAGGAACATTTTATGGTGGTTGTCCAAATTTATTCGTTGGGTTCTTGTTTTTATTTTCAGGAATTCTATACATTAACTTGAGTATTGGACGTTAAATAAGATTTTGAACTTGATTTTAATCTGATTTAAAATCCTTAAATTTTAATTAATTTATTTAATATTCTAAATGTTTATATTAATTTACTGGTAACGTAATAAAGTCTGAAAGAGTCGTCAGAGTTTGGAAAAATTTCTAATATAACTCAAAATCACCTCTCAAAACCAAAAAATCAAATTTTGTCAGAACAAAATTTTATAGCAATTTCTCCAAGGAACAATTTTGCTCTCTTGACTATTTTTCATATCTCGCTTCGTTTTCGAGAAAAGCTGAAATCCCATTATGCTCTTGCGTCAGTGGAAACGCCCACATTGTTTGCTACATGAATCCAAATTCCAGATCTACCTAATGGACTCGAAAGTGCATTGCAATGCCCAGTGCCTTTCATTAGAATAATACAGATTACCGGTACTAACACTTACGCGATTAATTCGCGAAAAATTCTAGAAAGTAGAAGACTTGATGAATATTCACTCTTGCGCTTGCCCCCCCCCCCCCCCGAAAAAACAGTCACGGCTATAAAGAGATGATTTATGATCGCCTCTTTCTGCGCATATGATAATTATTATAGTTTGTTTGCTTTTCCTTTATCGGCGTAAAATTCAATTAGGGAAATTAATTAAGAGACTTATGTAATTAATGACATATTGATAGGAAAGTAGAAATGCGTCACAAGAGAAATGCGTCACAAGAGAAATTTGTTAATTACTGAAAATCTCGGATTTTTTGAACACACTGATTTTTTAAACAATTGTTTTTAAAAAGAATAGAGAGAGAAAAAGTAGAAATAAATGTGCTAGACAGGTTTTTTCTGAATTAAACCTATATTGTCAACTTTGGGGTGCAGAATTATAAGACAAGTAGACCATACAGTAAAAGTGTAATTTTCGGTGAACTAGACCACCATACGTTTATTTCTGGAATAGCTAGAAATTTCTAGAATGTCAGATTTAAATCTAAACCCTATTTTGTTTTTGAAAAATGGGCTAAAAGGCTATTTTTCTCAAAAATCTGACATGATGGAGCAAATCTGACAGCAGATTCGGATTCAGCGACCCCAAAAACATACAGGTATGATGGTCTAGTTCACCCCATAACTGGAGATATTACTCAAGGTTGTTATAAGACCTGAAAAAGTTATGGAATTTTGAAAAAGTTATGGGAAACCTGAAAAAGTTATGGAATTTGTGAAACAAATATCTTTGGACTTTAGACTCTTCTGAAATGTTTTCAAATGTTTCAAAATCTTGGAAATCTTCTGAAATGTTTTGAAGTGTTTCAAAATCTTTTGGAACCTCTAGAATCTTTGTGAGATCTTTGAATTCTTCTGAAATCTTTTGAA
>CAKNYM010050694.1:117594-129359 GCA_932195095.1 Andricus curvator
TTCAACTACTTGCTGTAAATTTGAACTATTTTGTTAAAAATTAATTTGTTTGGTTGAAGATTCATAATTTTAGTTGAAAATTGACATGTTCGATTTTTCGTTCTAGTTTGTCAAAAATCAATTTTTTTGTTGAATATCAATCATTTTATTTGAAAATAATTCTCTTTTGTTGAAATTGTAACTATTGTGTTGAAAATTTCCTTCTTTTTGTGGTTGAAAATTTAACTATTCCATTTTTTGTTGAAAATTTTTCCTTTTTTGTTGAAATTTCAAATACTTGTTTAAAGTTGAACTATTTTGTTAAAAATTAATTTTTTTGGTTGAAGATTCACAATTTTAATTTAAAATTTATCTATTCCATTTTTGGTTCAAAATTTATCTTTTTTAGCTGAAAATGTAACTACTTGGTTGAATTTTTAACTACTTTGTTGAAAATGGATTTTTTGTTGAAGATTAATAATTTTAGTTGAAAGTTAATCTCTTTTGTTGAAATTTCAACTACTTGGTTTAAATTTGAACTCATTTGTTAAAACTCAATTTTTTTGGTTCAAAATTCACAATTTTATTTGAAAATTGATACATTCCATTTTTGGTTCAAAATTTATCTTTTTTAGCTGAAAATTTAACTACTTGGTTAAATTTTTAACTGCTTTATTAAAAATGGATTTTTTTTGTTGAAGATTAATAATTTTAGTTGAAAATTAATCTCTTTTGTTGAAATTTTAACTACTTGGTTTAAATTGGAACTACTTTGTTAAAAATTAATTTTTTTGGTTGAAGATTCATAATTTTAGTTGAAAATTGATATGTTCCATTTTTGGTTCTACTTTGTTTGAAAAGGGATTTTTTTTTAAAGATTAATCATTTTAGTTGAAAATTAATCTCTTTTGTTGAAATTGTAACTATTTTGTTAAAAATTCCTGTTTTTTGTGCTTGAAAATGTAACTATTCCATTTTTTGTTGAAAATTTTTCTTTTTTAGTTGAAATTTCAATTACTTGCTGTAAATTTGAACAATTTTGTTGAAAATCAATTTTTTTTGGTTGAAGATTCACAATTTTATTTGAAAATTTATCTATTCCATTTTTGGTTCAAAATTGATATTTTTTCGCTGAAAACTTAACTTAATTTGTTAAAAATGGTTTTTTTTCAAGATTAATCATTTTAGTTGAAAATAATTGTCTTTTGTTGAAATTGTAACTGTTGTGTTGAAAATTCCTTCTTCTTGTGCTTGAAAATGTAACTATTTCATTTTTTGTTGCAAACTGTTTTTTTTTTTAGTTGAAATTTCAACTACTTCCTGTAAATTTGATCTATTTTGTTAAAAAATAATTTTTTTGGTTGAAGATTCACAATTTTAGTTGAAAATTCACCTATTCCATTTTTGGTTTAAAATTTCTCTTTTTTAGCTGAAAATTTAACTACTTGGTTGGAAATGCAACTACTCAGTTGAATTTTTAACTGATTCATTAAAAATGGATTTTTTGTTGTTGAAAATTAATAATTTTAGTTGAAATTTCAACAATTTCAACTACTTGGTTTAAATTGGAACTACTTTGTTAAAAATTAATTTTTTTGGCTGAAGATACATAATTTTAGTTGAAAATTGATATATTCCATTTTTGGTTCTACTTTCTTTGAAAAAGGATTTTTTTGTTGTTAAAGATTACTCATTTTAGTTGAAAATTAATTTGGTTGAATTCCATTTTTTGTTGGAAATTGTTCTTTTTTTTGTTGAAATTTCAACTACTTGGTTTAAATTTGAACTATATTGTTAAAAATTAATTTTTTTGGTTGAAGATTCACAATTTTAGTTAAAAATTAACCTGTTCCATTTTTGGTTCAAAATTTCTCTTTTTTAGTTGAAAATTTATTTACTAATTTTCAACTGCTTTATTAAAAATGGATTTTTTTTGTTGAAGCTTAATAATTTTAGTTGAAAATTAATCTCTTTCGTTGAAATTGTAACTATTCCATTTTTGGTTGAAAAATAATAAATTTTTTAATTGAAAATTCAACTACGATGTTAATTGTTTTTTGTCTACTGGTCTAAAATCAATATTACTGGGTTCGGATCCCAGCGGAGCTTGAGAGCAATTTTTTCACGATTTAAAAATGAAAATCAATATTAAAAAATATTGACTTTAGACCAGTAGACAAAAAAAATTAACATCAAATTATTTACTTGGTTTAAAGTGGAACTACTTTGTCAAAAATTAATTTTTTTGGTTGAAGATTCATCATTTTATTTGAAAATTGATCTGTTCCATTTTTTATTGAAAATTTCTCTTTTTTAGCTGAAAATTTAACTAATTGGTCGAAGACATAACTATTTCATTTCTTGTTGAAAAATCCTTTTTAGTTGAAAATTCAACTTTTTGGTTGAAAATTTATCATTTTAGTTGAAAATTCATCTCTTTTGTTGGAAATTTAACTATTGTGTTGAAAATTCCCTCTTCTTTTTTTTGCTTGAAAATTTATATTTTTGTTTGAAAATGCAACTATTTTGTTGAAAATTGACTTTTCAACTGAAAATTTCACTATTCTAGTTTTATTAGAAAATTGATCTTTTTAGTTGAAAATTTGTTTTTTTGGTTTTAAATTTCAACTTTTTTGGTCAAAATTTCTTTTTTTTTCTGCTTGTTTGAAAATAGTACTGCTTGATTAAAATTATTTAATTTTGGTCGAGTATTTCACTATTTTGTAGAAACTGTTTTTTTTTAATTAAGTTTTTAAACTAAAAATTTAACTATTCGATTTTGGGTTGAAAAATAATAATAATTTTGTAGAAAATTTGACTTTTTTCGCTGAAACGTTCCGAAATGCCTGCACGACTAGCCAAAACTTATGAAAAATATTTGAGTACTTATCATTTTTGAAAATTTTTGAATTTTTTTAGATTTGGGAATTTTACAATTCGGAAATTTTCCTGTATCGTCAATTTTCTCTCAGGAACTTTTGGGAATTACATTATTCGGGCATTTTCAAATTCTGGATTTTTAAATTGTCGATAATTTTATAATTTCGCTATTCTTTTCAAATATATTATTTTTCCAGAATTCTGCAGTGATGGGAATGTTTATTTTTTATTTTTCAGTCACTACTTAAAAATTCTCGAAAATAGAAAATTTCCGACTGATGAAATTCCCGAAAAAAATCATTAAAAAACTGTTATAATAATAAAAATATAATAAAATAATAAATAAAAAAATTGTAATCAAATAAAAGTATTTTATTATAAACTGTCAGGAATTTCCCAATTTGGAAATTTAAAATTGCTGCCAATTTTATAATTTCGGGAAGTTCATAGTAATTAATTTTTTTTTGAAAAAAAAACCTTTCGCTCCGCTGGGATTCGAACCACAAAAGTTCATAGTAATTGCAAATTAAAAAGTTTGTTTACTCTTATTTAAAATGCTACGTAGATATCAAATGTAATGCCAATTGTTTCGAGAAAATTAATTTAAATTGCGAAGTCGAGTATAAAAGGTATATCACTCGATCAATTGGTATAGGTCAAGTACGTGTTGGTAAAATTACGCTTTGAATGCAACTCGTAAAGCGAGCGTTGTAAAATGAGATTTACGTGTCTAGAATAGACGGCGTCTTCGTGTATATGTGTTAGTAGGTACCCAGACGAAAACTATTTTTGTTTCTCGATTTCATACAGACGGAATATTTTGAATGAAAAGTTGTAGAAATATTCTTTTATAGGATATTATGCTTCTTTTTCTGGAAATATAACAATAATAATGATGACTTTGGGAAGCTCTTCACCTAGGGTGATTGCTAGAGAGATTGATCAGCGAACTGGGTCGGAACAATGTTGCGGAACTAACGAGAAATATTGCAATTAGATGATTTTAAATTAAGATGTGTAATTGATCGCTATTACAAAAAAAAGCAATTGTTTAAATTGTTTAAAATTGTTTAAACTTTGGAGGAATAGTAGAATGGTTTATGTTTTTTGATAATTTCTTCTAAAAATATATTATTAATGAATCATACAATTTAAGAAAAAATAGCAAAATTCATTGGCAATCATATAATATATTTTTTTAATTTGTACATTTTTCAAAAAACTACAAGAATTTACAACATGATTTTCAGTACAGTTTTTCAATATTTAACTTTGCATAATAATGTAGGTAAAATTAAAAATATTTTTTTTGTCGTCAAAAGCCCAAATTTAAGAAATATAAAATACTGTAGTTTTTCGTAGTCCTTTGTGGGTTTTTACAGCAAAGTAAAAAAAAGACGAATAAAACGACATGAAAATTTTCAAAATGTAGAACTTTTTACTTTATTGTTTTTTTTTTACTTTTTTACAAGAAAATACAAGAAAAAGTTATGTATTTGTATACAATTGTATTTTTTTCTTAAATTTTTAGATTTTCTTAAAAGTTATTTTCCTTTAAAAAGAAACAATATTTTTATGAATTATTATCGTTTATTTATAAAAATATACATTTTTCTTCTATTCATAGACTTTTCATAATATAATATTCTTGTTAGTAATTTATTTCCCTTGTATTTATGTTTTTACTTTTTTTCAGTTTCTTCCTTCCTGACAATTACATTTTTAGTCAGAAAATTGATTATAATCTTGCAAAATAAAAAATTTGGTAAAAAAAGTCGTCTTTTTCCTTAAAAATTCAACTGCTTTGTTAAAAGTTTAACTACTTTGTTATAAACTCTTTATTTAAAAAAAAAAATTCTCTAACTGAAAATGTGTTCCATTTTTGGTTGAAAATTGATTTTTGTAAATTGAAAATTCAACTACTTGAATAAAAGTTGAACCACCTTATCAAAAAGCAATTTTTTTTGAAGATTTATCATTTTAGTTGAAAATTCATCTCTTTGGTAAAAAATTAATTTTTTTTCTTTAAAAATTAATTTTTTTAACCGAAAATTTATATATTCCAGTTGGAGAATTATGATTTTAATCAAAAATTAGATTACTTGAGTAAAAGTTGAACCACATTGTTGAAATTATTATTTTTTTAAAGGTTCATCTCTTCGGTTCAAAAATTTATCAATTTTGTTTTGAAAATTCGTTTTTCTTTTGGTTTAAAATGAAGTTTTTCAACTAAAAATGTAAATTTTCCATTTTTGGTCGAAATTATTTTTTTTTTAGTTGAAAATTCGTCTTTTTGGTAGGAAAATTATCGTATTGGTTTGAAATTTACTCTTTTTCGTTAAAAATGCAACTGTTTCGTTGAAAATTAAATTTTTTTTGAAAATTCATATTTTTGGATTAAAAATTCAACTTTTTTGTTCAAAGTTTCACTACTTTTATAAAAACTCTTTTTTTGTTAAAAATTTATTTTTTAAACTGAAAATGTATTTGTACCATTTTTGGTTAAAAAATGATTTTTCAAATTGAAGATCCAACTACTTTGGTAAAAGTTAAACCATTTTATCAAAAATAATTTTTTTGAAGATTCATCATTTTACTTGGAAATTCATTTTTTTTAAATTAATTTTTTTAACTGAAAATTTAACTACCTCAGTTAAAGATTTATGATTTTACTTGAAAATTAAATTAATTAATTAATTAATTAAATTATTATTTGTTGATAATTTAAATCTTTGGTTGAAAATTTATCTAATTTGTTAAAAATTCGTTTTTTTTTTTGGTTTAAATATCAACTATTTTTTTATTCTCATTCAACGTCCACAAATCTCGGGAGTAAGTTACTTGGTATTGCAATCCGCAGCAGAGCCTCTTCTAATTAGTGGTGAGACCCACTTTAAGATTTTGAACTTCCACATTATATTTCTCGGAACTGAATAAATTTTTCTGATCAAACTTTTTTTTCTTTAATTCAGAAATACTTCAGGTCAGGAGTGGACTTTTGTCTTTAAATCATTATTTCGATATTACAGAATGTTTCATCGCTCTCCCGAAAAATTCCGATTTTGTTGATTATCTAGTTCTGTACTGCAACCCTGCAAATATACAGAAGATTTTTCGTAATTGGCATTAGGGTCTGGAATTTTTTTTTTTTTTTTCAAATAAAAATTTTTAAATAAAAAACAAAGTTTATCGCAATCCGCAGCAGAGACTGTTCTTATTTGTGGTGATTGTTACTTTCAGATTGTGAACTTCCACTTTATATTCCTCGAAACTAGAAAAGTTTTTCTGATCACACTTTTTTGTTTTTAATTTAGAAATACTTCAGGACAGGAGTGGACTATTGTCTTTAAATTATTATTTCAATATTACGGAATGTTTCATCGCTCTCGTGAAAAATTCCGATTTTATGATTATCTAGTTCTGTACTGCAACTTTTTAAGCCTACAGAAGATTGTTTAGTAATTGGCATCAGGGTCTAGAATTTTTTGTTTTTAAATAAAAAATTTTTAATGAAAAACAAAGTTTATCGCAATCCGCAGCAGAGGCTGTTCTAATTTTTGGTGACTGTTACTTTCAGATTGTGAACTTCCACTTTATATTCCTCGAATCTAGAAAAGTTTTTCTGATCACACTTTTTTGGCTTTATTTCAGAAATACTTCAGGTCAGGAGTGAACTTTTGTCTTTAAATCATTATTTCGATATTACAGAATGTTTCATCGCTCTCCTGAAAAATTCCGATTTTGTTGGTTATCTAGTTCTGTACTGCAACTTTTTAAGTCTACAGAAGATTTTTTTGTTGGCATTAGGGTCTGGAATTTTTTGTTTTGTTTTTAAATAAAAAACAAATTTTATCGCAATCCGCAGCAGAGACTGTTCTAATTTGTGGTGACTTATTTTGAGCAAAGATGTCATTTAATAGTATTTATAAGATTTAAAAATACTTCCTTTCCTTAGAAGTTAGAGTTTTTACGAATTTATTTTTTAAGAATAATCTAATTTTTATTCATTATTCATATAGAGGATAGTGTGTTTACTGAAATGTGGATTCAAAATCAGGTTTTTTGTTCCCTCTTCTGGCACGTGCGATCTTTGAACCTGAACATGTTTGCAATGCAAAAATTGTTTACTTTCAATTTTATCAATACACGTGTGAAGCTTCTATGCATGTCGATTTTAAAAACTCTCATTCCCGAGTAAAAAACAGTGCCAATAGATTTTTAATAAGATCCCAGAAAAGATTTTCAAACAATTTTTTCAAAATTTTAAAGCGCTCGTATGTCCCGAAAAGTATGATAAAATTAAAAAAAAAACACTTTTAAATGCCTGCATTCAAATTAAAAAAACCAAATTAAAAAAAGAGAAAAGAGAAAGAAGGTATTTCCAATTCTCTTTTCTTTTTCTTAATTTACAAGCATTTGTAGTTAAATTGAAATATCAGAAGTCAAAGAAAAATTAAAATTTTGATTTATTCTGAATTTAACTTCTTAAATTTTAATACCAGAAATGCTTTTTCATCCAAAAAAGCAACACATTTTTTACTAATAATTTTTTGATAGGATGCGTAGTTTTTTTTAACCGTAAAAAATAACATTAAAAATAAAAAAATTAAATTTTGGACAAACGACACAAGGTACAAAAAAAGCTACAAAATTTCTTCATCCAAAAAAGCTACAAATTTTTTATTAATCATTTTTTGATAGGATGCGTAGTTTCTTTATCGTAAAAAATAACAAACAATAAAAAAATTAATTTTTGGAAAAATGACGCAAGGTACGAAAAAAGATAAATAGACAAAAATTATGTATTCAAAAAAGATCTACAAATTGTTCAGCAATCACTTTTTGATAGGATGCGTAGTTTTTGTTTTAATCGTAAAAAATAAAATAAAATAATCAAATTTTTGGACAAACGACACAAGCTATGAAAAAAATTAATAGAAAAAAGTTGCTTACCCAAAAAAAAAACTTCAAATTTATTATAAACTTTTCTTATAAAAATACAATTAAAATAAAGAAACTAACTTTTTGGAAAAAACGACAAAAGCTACAAAATTTTCACCTAAATTATATCGACAAATTTTCTTAGAACCACTTTACGCTAGGATGCGTATTTTGAATATGAGTGTTTTTATTAAAAATTAATTTTTTTTAACTGAAAGTTTAACTAAATGTTTTGTCGAAAAAAAGCTGAAAATTAATCTTTTTTAATTGAAAATTCATCTATTTTGGTCCAAATTTGTCTTTTTCGGTAGAAAATTAAACTTTTTGGTTAAAATTTAATTAGCAATTAAAATAGTTTGTTGAAAATTCATGTATTTTGTTTAAAATTATTACTTTTTGGTAGAAAATTAGTTGTTTTTATTGAAAATTAATTTTTCTAACCAAAAATTTAACTATTATATTTTTCGTCAAATTTTTTGTTGACAGACATTTAATCTTTTTGGTTGAAAAGGTAACTATTTCGTTGAAAATTTATTTTATTTGGTTAAAAACTTATTTCTTCAACATAAAATTGAATTATTCTATTCTTTGTTAGAAATTTATTTTTTTTTTTAGTTAAAAATTCATCTATTTTATTAAAAAAATTTCTTTTTTGGTAGGGATACAACATTTTGGTTGAAAATTTAACTATTAGGTTAAAAAATCCATTGAAAATTAAAATATTTAGTTGGAAAGTAATGTCTTTTGTTAAAATTATTATTTTTTTCTATTGAAAATAATTTTTTTTTTTAAATTAATTTTTCTTTGGTTGAAAATAAGTGTTCTTATCGAGGTTCTTATTGAAAATTAATTTTTTAACTACAAATTTAACTAAATGTTTTGTCGAAATTTTGTTGAAAAAAAGTTGAAAATTAATCTTTTTAAATTGTTTTTAATTAAATAAACTATTTTGTTCAAAATTTCTCTTTTTTTGGTAGAAAATTCAACTTTTTGGTTAAAATTTAATTAGCAATTAAAATGTTTTGTTGAAATTCACGTATTTTGTTGAAAATTATCACTTTTTGTTAAAAAATTAGTTTTTTTATTGTAAAATAATATTCTTAATACAAAATTTAACTATTCTATTTTTCTTCAAATTTTTTTGGCAGACATTTAATCTTTCTGGTTGAAAATGTAACTATTTCGTTGAAAATTTATTTGATTTGGTTAAAAACTTATTTCTTTAACTTAAAATTAAATTATTCTATTTTTTGTTAGAAATTTATATTTATTAGTTGAAAATTCATCTATTTTGTTGAAAATGTCTTTTTTGGTAGGGATATAATATTTTGGTTGAAAAATTAACTATTAGGTTGAAAAATCCATTGAAAATTAAAATATTTAGTTGGAAAGTAATGTCTTTTGTTAAAATTATTTTTTTTTCTATTGAAAATATATTTTTTTTTAATTAATTTTTCTTTGGTTGAAAATGAGTGTTCTTATTGAAAATTAATTTTTTAACTGAAAATTTGAATAAATTTTTTGTTGAAAAAAGTTGAAAATTCATCTTTTTTAATTGAAAATTCATCTATTTTGTTCAACATTTCTCTTTTTTTTTTGGTAGAAAATTCAACTTTTTGGTTAAAATTTAATAAAATGTTTTGTTGAAATTCATTTATTTTGTTAAAAATGATTACTTTTTGGTAGAAAATTAGTTGTTTTATTCAAAAATAATTTTTTTAACAAAAAATTTAACTATTCTATTTTTCGTCAAATTTTTTTTTACAGACATTTAATCTTTTTGGTTGAAAATTTACCTATTTCGTTGAAAATTTATTTTATTTGGTTAAAAACTTATTTCTTTAAATTAAAATTTAATTATTCTATTCTTTGTTGGAATTTTTTTTTTTTAGTTAAAAATTCATCTATTTTGTTGAAAATTCTTCTTTGTGGTAGGGATATAACATTTTGGTTGAAAATTTAACTATTAGGTTGAAAATTCCATTAAAAATTAAAATATCCTATCTTTGAAAACCCATCTTGGTGTGTTACTATTTCCGTTACCGTTACAATGATTTAGTTTTGTGCACCAGGCCGTTGAAGACGTCATCTACGATAAATTTTTAACAATTTAAATTGTGTCAACATCCAAAATAACTAACCAAAATAACTAAAAGTGGTGAGCCGAGGATCCGCGTGCACCGGGTCACGCACCAGGTACTTTAGCGCGTATTCTACGAGAACATTTTAAAAATTTAAATTGTTCCAACATCCAAAATAACTAAAAGTGGTGAGCCGAGGATCCGGGTGCACCAGGTCATGCACCAGGTAGTTTAACGCGTATTCTACGAGAACTTTTTAAAAATTTAAATTGTGCCAACATCCAAAATAACTAAAAGTGGTGAGCCGATGATCCGGGTGCACCGGTTCGCGCACCAGGTAGTTTAGCGCGTATTCTACGAGAACTTTTTAAAAATTTAAATTGTTCCAACATCCAAAATAACAAAAAGTGGTGAGCCGAGGATCCGGGTCCACCGGTTCGCGCACCAGGTAGTTTAGCGCGTATTCTACGATAACTTTTTTAATATTTAAATTGTGCCAACATCCAAAATAACTAAAAGTGGTGAGCCGAGGATCCAGGTGCATCGGGTCACGCACCAGGTAGTTTAGCGCGTATTCTACGAGAACTTTTTTAATATTTAAATTGTTCCAACAGCCAAAATAACTAACAGTGGTGAGCAGACGATCCGGGTGCACCGGGTCAAGCACCAGGTAGTTTAAGACGTCATCTGCGAGAACTTTTTCAAAACTTAAATTGTGGCAACAGCCCAAATAACTACCAGTGGTGAGTCGATGATACGCATAAAGCGATCTCATCGACGTTGGGCGAGCTGTGTTTATTTGAACTCGAGATGTTTGTTTTCATAAGAAGCTTAGGGGAAGTCTATGCATGTACACTTCGGTATATATACGATTCCTTGGACTCATTTTTTAATATTTTATTCGTATGTTGAAAAATTCATTTTCGATTAGTCATAGTTCATTTACATTTCAAAATGTTTCAAAATGTTTAGAAATTTCCGAATTTTGAGTACCGTTTATATTTTTTAATTGAAGCTTTTGATATTTCGGAAAATTTGTGTTTGGATTTTTTATAATAAATTTAGTTAATTTTTTATTTAAAAAACAATTTTTAAATATTACGCAATTGAAAATATGATTTCATTCATTTCAATACTTAGTTTTCATTTCAATCCAGTTCTATCCAGTTTTAGGCTTGGACTCGTAGATTCGAAAGGCGATATCTTTCAGATTACTTTTTTCTATGATGCTCAGAAAAGTCTTTCTGATGACTATTTTCTATGTTGCTTATGTAAATTCACAAGAACGATTAATCATTTAAACAGTTTCCATAAACGAATAAGCTCAATTTGTTTACGGAATCAACTAAGAATGTCTTTCCGATGACTCTTTTCTATGTTGCTTTGTAAATTTACAAGAATTAATGATAATTCAAACAATTTTCATACAGAAATTAAATGTTTGCCTATTTTTTAACAAATAGGTAGAGTTTGGCTATTTATTAACAAATATGCTAAATTTTTTACAGAATTAGCTAAGAATATCTTTCCAATTACTTTTTTGTAGGATGATTTGCAAATTTTCAAGAATTATTAATTATTTAAACAATATTCATCAACAAATTAAGAACCTGGTCATTTTTCAACGAATAGGATCAATTAGTTTAGGGAATCAAGAAAGAATGTATTCCCAATAAATCTTTTCTACGATACTTTGTAAATATACAATAATTAATCATTATTTTAATCATTTTCCTGAACATATTCACAGTTTGTCTATTTTTGAACGAATATGTAGAATTTGCTTACGGAGTCTCTTTTCTATGTAGTTCTGTAAATTTACAAGAATTAATAATAATTTGAATAATTTTCATACAGAAATTTAAAGTTTGCCTATTTTTTAAC